>JANZLB010000025.1:16430095-16440560 GCA_026167865.1 Notarius quadriscutis | reverse complement strand
GAATGGCTGAAGTGCCCTTGAGCAAGGCACCTGACCCCCAACTCCTCTCCAAGCTACTCTGGGTATGCTGTATGTCGCTCTGGATAAAAGCGTCTGCTAAATGCCTGTAATGTAATGTAATGAAAGACTTGAACATCTGATTAAAAATGAGCTTTTGTGATATGCAGCAAGGCTACTCAAGTTCTTCCTCTAGTTACAGAAATGATACTTTAGATGAGATCAGTGAAATCCACTACTTCATGCATTTGACTTGAATTCTCCCATAAAGTCAATCAACAATTACTCAACATGGTTGCTTCAACCATGAGCCTAAAGATTTCGCTGAAGTGCTCCAAAGCCTATATAAACCATAGATGGAGAGGGAGTGGCAAGACAAGAATAAACCTTTTGAACCACAAAAGTATATTAAAAAGTTAATATAAAGTAACACAGTTTCAGGAGACTTCATCTCATGAGCCAATTCTTTATTACCCCTTAAAAAAAAAAAGCGCAGATAAGAACAATCAAAGTTTCCAAGGGATGTCCACACCAGAACATGTAGCAACACTGTTGCTTCATCCAAGATGTTATCATATATATTGTAATAAAAATGGTTTATAACAGCTAATCTCTGCTTTTTATCTCAGTGTTCATCTGTCCCAGATGGATTCTACAATTTAAAGTTACATAGACATGATTATTATACCATCATATTTCTGAAGATTCACAACTACTGCTCCCTCATATATTCACAAACAGCTAACAATTCTTTACACACACCAATTCAGAGCAGAAGCAAGAAGGGAGCAGCTCCTAATGCTCATTCACATCATATGATGACATTATGATATACAGTAAAGTTTATTGCAGATACTATATTACCACACCTACCGACCACTACACATTTTACGTCGGAGCGCCGCAAAAACAGAGTATGCTAGCATTACGGTTTAGGCGCGCTGCATTATGGGTAATGTAGTTTGGGGCGGGGTTGGAGCTGTGATATCAAATACGCAAAAAGAAGAGACTTTTTCTAACCAATAAAACAGTAGATGAGCCAACAGACATATGAATCAGGAAGTATCTGTGCAGGTGTCTTGAACTCTTTTGTAGAACCACCTTTGGCTACAATTACAAAATTACAAAAGCCCCCTTCCCCAATCTCATAACTTTCTCTCACAGTAAATGGAGAATGCTTTTTATTAATTAACATGAAATAAAAATATATCAGTATATATGTTTGGTTTAGTGAACATTAGACAAGTATACATTGAAAATTTCTGTTTTAAAATGGGCAGCACGGTGGTATAGTGGTTAGCACTGTTGCCTCACAGCAAGAAGGGTATGGGTTCGAGCCCGGTGGCTGACAGGGGCCTTTCTCCCCGTGTCCGTGTGGGTTTCTTCTGGGTGCTCCGGTTTCCCCACAGTCCAAAGACATGCAGGTTAGGCTAATTGGTGGCTCTAAATTGACCGTAGGTGTGAAGGCTGTTCGTCTCTGTGCGTCAGCCCTGCGATGACCTGGCGACTTGTCCAGGACGTAACCCGCCTCTCACCCATAGTCAGTTGGGATAGGCTCCAGCTTGCCTGCGACCCTGCACAGGATAAGCAGTTACGGACAATGGATGGCTTTAAAATGGTCAAAACTGTTCTTTTGACTGAAAGAGAAAAAAAAAAAAAAAGTTTGTCCCAAAAAGATAAACTTGAAACTTTGTAGGCCCATTTTAACACTTTACAAATAATTTTAATGAGGATAATAATTAAAACATGAATATACACACTCCCCCTTTTTGACTGGTGCTCTTCTGAAACACAGAATTCTGCTTACTGCAGAATCACTGAAAAAACATCAGCTGGATCATGTACATTATGGAGAATAGGCTCTCCCCTATGCTCTGTAAACCAGATACGGTGGAAATGCTTGATTTCCTGTCTTTTTTTTTTAGGCTCACGCTTATGATTAAATTATTTTTCACAATACTTTAAAATAGGAAAAATCACAATCAGATAAAAATAAAAAATGCACAAGCCTAGTTTGGAACTAGTTTGCAAAAAAAAAAACATTAGTTTGAACAGCACATCTATTCTTCATGTGCAAGCGGCGTCACACTTATTTTCCAAACCGGAAGTCCGCCATGTTGGATGATAACAACCAGGAACCAGCACTTCACTTGTGAGCTGCTGCAATGCTTTGTGATTTTCTTTTGATTTCATTGCCTTTGAAGAAAGACAATGCCTACTTTGTGTGCAGGATATAGCGGTAATAATGCTTCTCGTGACCAAGAGAAACAGTTCTTTAGAAGTCCCAAAATAATTTTAAAATTGTGACAAAACAGATGAACTGTCCAGAGAATGCCGTGGTTCAATAACATACATCATAAGGACTTAACTGAGGAAAAAGCTAGTACGAGTTCATTGCTAATTAAAGCCATGTTTTCTGCTGATTAAACTGAACTTTTGAGCTTTAGCGTGAACACACTGCTTTTCACCTTGAAGGAGCACCAGCAAATCTACACGATAAAACAAATCCAGATTGGGCACCAACACTCAAATTAGAACACCAAGATCAAGACGAAAACTCATCTCGCAGTATCAAACAGCAACAGGACAAATGAAAGATCTGCCAAGAAGGCCAGATTAGAAGCATCGCAAACCTTAGCGAGTTTGGATACACAAGGAGAACAATGCGGGTCAATTTTGCCGGGTGAGATATTAGCGATGCCGTTCCAGTCACCCCGTAACTTCGATTTACTTATGCACTTTTTGTTTTACAGACGTACCAGTGTCAAATGGAATTGTGCCTGAAACCTTCCCAGCAGAGACACACACTGAAAGTGGTTGCCAGACGGAACACACTGGGTTACAAATATCTCAAATGGAACAGTGCAATAGAGAGATACGACTTGTGAATTGGTGGAACTTAAGAAAAAAAATAAATACTGGAAGCTGATTTAACTTTATAAGATTACCAAAGTATGTTGTGCCTTGTGTAATTTATCTCCATCTATTCTTCCTTTTGATTACAGTGATTTTACTTTGTCTATGAAAAGAAAATAGAATTAGCATAATCATACTACTTGCTTAGTGATGTTTTTATTGCATGCTTTTAGACTGTGTGTGTACTTTATTTTGTCAAAGATCTTTATTGTTTGAAATGTAAAGGTTTGCTGGGTTAATAATATATAAACAAGAAGAGCTAGAATCTCAAAATACGGCATTCTGGATTTGTACATCATCCAACAAACATACGTCACACTGTTTTTGTCATGTGGTTGCACACGAAGAATTGTAAAAAATAAAACACCAAATATGCCGTGTTGAACAGCAACAACAAAATTAATTATTATAGCCTCATTCGTTGGCCTTTTTTTTTTAAATAAAATGTGAGCACCTGCCCCTCTAAACGTTTCTGCACTACCCTGGACCGTCTCAGGCACGGTGCACACACTGCTTTATAGCTTGCTATTGCTGTTACAGCTGGAGCTGGTCATGGTTTGTTCACCTGGATACACAGACACACCCCTGATAAAGATTTTCCCCAGAAAAGTGATACAGTGCTCGAGTCCATAGTACTTCATTGTCCACCTGAATAACACTCCTTTCTAGGATCACACCATGTCACGTAGCCGAGTTAATGTTTTCCAAGTATAGAAATGAAATCTCATTAACTAGTAATCCTGATAATCAGAGCCTCAACACTATTACCTCCTAGAATATTTTCCCCCCCAATGCACTTGATTGGACTTGAACTTGTAAGCTCCTGGGGACATTCTCATCCTACTCATTTGTCCTTCACCCCTCATCCTATTATTTCCATATGTCACTGTTATACAGTCAAAAGTCCCACTGACTGTATTTAATACTTGTATGTAAAATGGAGGAATATACAAAATTTTTAGCCAATAGGTTTTTCCCAAAATTGCACTTTTGTTTTCTGAGTGGGCAAATATTTTTGCAGTGTTTATTGGAATTCAAATGGACTTTATTTGGATTTTTACCACTTTACTATTTACACAACAACATGTCTCACATTTGAAGGTGCAATATCTTTTTATTGCGACACAAAGACTGTTTCGTTGAATTATTAATTTAGTGGTTGCATAAGTATTCCCCCCCCCCCCCGTTAATGTTTTGGAGAACCACCTTTGGCTACAATTACAGCTGCAGGTTTTCCAGGATACGTCTCTGTTACCTTTGTACTGCTCTGCCTGATCCTGATATTATTGCCCATTCATCTTGGCAAAATTGCTCAAGCTCCATCAAATTTGGCAGAGACCACTGGTCTCCTGTTACATATTCTCAATTAGACTGGTTTCTGGCACTGAACCACTGCAGCACAGCTTTGGCAGTATGCTTAGGGTGGATGTCCTGTTAGACAGCAAACCTCTGCCTCAGTCCCTCGAACACAGTGCCATGTTGTTCTCAAATTTTACTGGTGTAAAACAGATGTACACCTTTCATTTGTATTCGTTTAGAAGTAAATAGAAGAGAGAGATTGTACTATTCTGTGCAACTTGCGTATATGGCAATGAAAGACGAACAATTTATCAAAATGTGCCTTTTGTGGCACATTCATCGAGTGGTTGCATAAGTATTGCACCAGGACAATAGGATTTCTTCCTCTGGTTATAAAAATCATTTACTTTAGACTAGATGATATCCGTTGCGAAATTCTAAGACTTTCTAAGAAAAGTTAATCAGTTGCAGTCTAGCAAGGCTGCTTCAACACAATTTTTGTGCTCCAAAGTGTATATAAACCACAGATGGAGGGAAAAAAATGGCAATCCAATAAAACCTTTCCAATCAAACATCTTATTAAAACTAAACATAGTAATGCACTTTTAGGAGACCTTATCTTACGGCTGAGTGATGGCATTCCCTTTACAGCCCAATTCTCTCATTATTACCAGAATAAAAGTAGATATTAAACTAGTTTTAATGCCCAAAGGAAGTCCACAGCAGAATTTGAAACAAACATGTTGTTTCATCTAAGCTGCAAGCTATAAATAATACTGAAATAACTCTTTGGATTAGTCTCTGCTTTTCATCTCAAATGTTACACCTCCTAAAACGATAAGGCAAGTTTTCACTAGTCATTTTATTTATTTATTTTATTTTTTGGAAGTCAGCAAAACAAAATTGTGAATGGGTCGGTTTTCCTTGAGAGATGTACTGTGATTAACATTAGGGTTTCTCCTCTTGTAATAGTCAACACGGCGATGGGAAACACGAAACACATCATATTTCTCAGTGATTTTCACATCATAAGACTTAAATACAAAAAGTGTGTTTCCAATTCAATTTTGCAAAATGTTGCTTTTCCGAATCATGAATAAAAAAAAAACCCAAAACACCCCACCCTCATGCGAGCATATTAATTTTTTTGGTGATTGTGGCAATGGGGGCGTGGCCAAGTGACCTTTTTGTGAATGGAGGGCGGGGTCAGGGAAGGTAAGTGGCCAAGTCATTACACCTGGTGTCAATTAGTGTGCGTTGCAGGGATGGAGCATAAAAGGAGGGGGAAAGCAGAGAAGAGCTGACTCCCAGTCAGAATGCATATGTGCTCATGCGCGCGGGCTGAGTGAGTGAGTGAGTGAGTGAGTGAGGCTGAAAAACTATATCTATAGAAATAAAGGTTTGCATGAACTTCAGTTCCCACCTGCCATGCTTCTGTACTCCACCCACATCAGGGATTCACTACAGCGATATTAGAGGATCTCTTTCTAAATCTGCTTCTCCATTACTCATTTTTTTTTTTTAGTTCACAATTTCAAATGTGAATATTAAGCAGGTTAACGGAAATCTACCTATAGATACGATTCCTCTATCCAGGCATGTGTGTACAGATTAACGACTATGACTCTTGCACTTGTTCACAAGCAGCTAACGGTTCTTGAGGTGGGGGCACGCTGCACAGACAAATGCAGACCAGCTCCATCCAACACCAGCTGTTGGATCAGTGTGTGCCGCGAGTGTGTTTATCTGATGGAGTTTTTCTGAGTTTGACATCCAATCATGGTTGGTGGAGTCATGGAAAGTCTGACCAATAAGCTGTGACATTGAGTGCGTGTTCCCTTGACAACTCAAGGCACACGCACATGTGGAATGTCAACGTGCATTATTTTCTTTGATGCCAGGTTAGGTCCATCACTCACTTTGTAGGGTCTATGTTTAAAAATGGTTGGTTTCTGGAGTCAGGAACATGACAAACACCTGATTGAGCTGTGGGAAGAGAGATACCCCAACTCTACGATAAGAACCCAGCCATTTCACCAAATATGATTTAAATGCTACAAATGTTTCAGGTTTATGGATCATTCAGCTCAACAGAACATCTGCAAATGAGATAGCAAGATCAACCAAGTAGACCGTGACTACTTTGAAAAGAAAAGAAAGCACAACTTTATTCATCACACACTTGAGATTCCTCTCTGCATTAACCCATCTGAAGCAGTGAACACACGCATGCGCACACGCACGTGAGCAATGAGCAGTGGGCAGCCATGCTAACAGCACTGGGGGAGCAGTTGGGAGTTAGGTGCCTCGTTCAAGGGCACCTCAGCCCAAGGCCGCCCCATGTTAACCTAACCGCATGTGGGGGAAACCGGAGCACCCAGAGGAAACCCACGCAGACACGAGGAGAACATGCAAACTCCACACAGAAAGGCCCTCACCGGCCGCTGGATTAGAACCCGGAACCTTCTTGCTGTGAGGCGACAGCGCTAACCACTACACCACCGTGCCCGGTGGTGGCACGGTGGTTTACAAACTGTCACTCACTAGAGTGGAAGTTTTACATCTCCGACGTGTCTCTTTTCCAGTTTTTCGGTGTCCGTTGGTATGTTTTTCTCTTGTAAATATGCGTGAAGACTATACGATGAAGCTTTGGTAGCCTTTCGGGTGTTCAGCACGTCTTTAGTTTCAGTTTATTTATTTATTTAGTGCTTAAACCTAGCACTGGATTAGCCTCGTCTTCTCTCTCTCCCAGCCAACAAAGAAATGATTGTGCGCATGCGCAGCAGAAAAGTTTTGTCACTGGCTCTTCGCATGACAACTGTTTCAAACTGGCACAAAGAAATAATCAGAGTTCGCAGTACAAACAGCATAGAGTTTCCACTTATATCGGTGATAGCACTGACATTTCCAGCAGCATGAACTAAAAGATCTGTGATTTGTTCCTGATTTCATTAACATACTTCATAAACCCAGTCACTCTGTTGGAGACAGGACGAGCTGCTCTTAAACTTTATGCTGACAACAGAAATATCTTTTAAATCCTTACATCCTTTCAAAATCGTATCATAATCTATTGCTTAATTAAATTTATACTCCAGATATTTATCCTGATCTCCTTCTATAGCAATGTAGGTGTGAATATTTTTTTTAAACTGAAAAAATTCCCTGAAATGAAAGAAAAAGAAAATTTGGGGGTTCAGAGCATCTTGTAACTGTCGCTCAGCGTTTTGGGCACAAATTTGGTCATTGTGATATTTCTGTAATATTTCTGTGGCTGGGGAGTTATTTAATTTGAAGGGATTAAAGCAAAGAACGTGCATGAAATGCATGTGCACCTTCTTTTTCTTCATCTTTTGGGTTTTACGGTAGCAGGCATCATGCTGAGGTGCTCACTGAGCGCCGATGTTTATTAGTTTGGTCCTGCGTTTCATTTCCTTCGTATATAACATAACGTTTTTTCTTCTCACTTTCTTTCCGTTACTGTAGTCGGTCTTTCATGTTTCATTCGCACGCTCACGTCCTCCATTTTTCTCTCCTGTTTCAAATTTGTATCCCACAATGTTTTGCGCGAACGGGGAAAGCCCAATAGGTGATGCATGGCGTAGTATCTTGTATTGGGTCATGGTGAAGCAGGAAAAAAATAGCGGAGAATTTAGGGCCATGTGTTCCATGAAAATTTTTTTTTAAAAATAAAAATAAAAAAAACACTAATAAATTTGGAAGCCTGTGATTCGAATTCAGTAGCTTTCAGTCCACTAAACAAAAATAACTGGGGGTCAGGGAAAATTCTTTTGATAACCTAAACTTGAAAAATCTGAAAGGCAGTCTACCTTCAACTGGCAAAATTCAGAACTGATGCTGAAAAGTAAGTTCCAATATTTGCCCCTGGAGACCAGCGTTCGGTACATTATCAGTATTTATGAACATGCTTTAAGTTATTCTTGCTAATTTACCTGGAGGTATTATTACTCATGGACTGAATAAGTGTTAGTGGATTAATTTCATTAACACTGAAACAAATCTCAGTTAAAATATATATGCGCTAGCCTACTTTACCATAACTCATGGTTAATTAATGCTCAAGAGTTAACATTTATGTTTAATATCTTGGTAATTCTATGGTACAGGAAAAGATTTCTCTGGACGATCTCCACCTTCCAGCAAGAAACCGAGAAGTAACTTGCATCTGGTAAAAATATCATGTGTCAGGGAACGTTTGTCAAAGGATATAAAATACTCTGACATCGCTTCAAATCAAACAGACCCTTTTATCTCCTTCATTCCACACAAAGTCCCTGATCTCACATAAAGGTATTTCTGCAACCTTTCAGCGCATCAATTAAAGCGTCATCACCGAGCTCATATTTCCACATAATTGACAGTTCCTAAAAATAACAGAATAACATGGGGGCATCCAGTTCCTCATTTAGGCCTGCACATTGCTAATTCAGACACTTTCTGGTGAACAAACTTTGAGCAAAGCAAAATTAAGGCTTACAATCAAAAGAAGCTGTGGCTCAGCTGCTGGCTGTACATCATTAGATGAACGCCACTGAATGCAGCCTCTTCGTTATCCAAGCAGAAGTGTAACAGGAACACGAAAGCCTATCGTTTAGGGCAGGCTACAAAGCAGACTCACGAACGCTACTTTTCCAGGAAAGTGGTCAAAGCAGAGTATCAGAACACGGAGATCTAAGGCTCAGGACCAGGAGAGGGAAGATGAAGAACCGATATATGGCTGGACAAAAACGCCATGGGATAAAGACATCAAAGCAAGTCTGTGGAGGCTTTACAAAGACAAAACAGCCTGGGACTTTCGACTAGCATTACATTTTTAACATATATTTTCACAATTTGTGTGACGGCTTTGGACAAAATTGCTGTGTAGCATCGAGAAGTAATGCACAGATCTCACTTTCCTTACTTTTAATACAACTGCAAGATCATCTGATATCCAATACGGACATCTTCCAAAGACATAAACATTTTTATTTTTTTCGCGGTCCGGTTTCCATCAAATCGTGCGCTCTGATTGGCTCGCGAGTGGTCCGGAATCCTACGATCCGGACCCCGGGTTACGGACCTTTGGCGACTCGCTCGTTCACAACAACAAACATAGTAGCAATTGTTTGTCAGCATTTATTTTCGCATTTCTCAGTATAATAGCATTAATTTTACAGCATGGATAGCGAGAACGACAGTGTTCACAGCAAAAGCGAGTTTTACTACCCTGATGAAGACGAAATAAAAGAAAACATTTCAGGAGGAAGCCGAAAACCTGTAACTGTTACTAACGCCGAGCAAATCCAGCAGTTTATTGAGGAGCAAAGGGCAGAAAATACAACAAAAAAGACGACCTATGACCTCAATGTCTTTGGGAAGTTCTGTCAAAACCTAAATGGAAAATTCCGAGCTGACGTAGCTTGTCAAACAGGTTTTTAACGAGCTTATAGCAGGTTTGTTCTAAATATGCGTTCCCTTTCGGGCGCTCTCATTTTCTGTTAGAAATTGGTTTAAAAAAATAAATAAATATATTATTTACCAGCTTAAGGTCGGGCCATATCGTGAAATACTGTGACCTCGGCCTTGAAAATACTGACCTCGGCCCAGAGGCCTCGCTCAGTATTTTCAAGACCTCGGTCACGGTATTTCACAATGCGGACCTCCCAGCTGGTAAGTAATATATATAATTTAGATTTACCTCACAATTGTGACTTTTTAATCTCGCAAATTAATATCACAAGTGCAATTTTTTTTCTCATAATTGCAAGTTAATACCAATCAATTATGATTTCTAGAAAGTCCAAATTGTGCGATACATTTGTGTAACATTTTCTCATTATTTTCACAATAATTTTAAACCAACCACTCTTAATGTATAGTTTATGACTGGCCTTACATCCTGACTTATGAGCAAACTGGTGCAAGTTGGTCCCACTGGTCCCACGATCAGAAAGCAGAGTTAATGTTACTGAGTGAATGATTCCCAAATGGCTCACTGTAACACAGAGGTTATATCAGGTTTCTTTAACCTGTGTATACTCTATACAGTAGGGCAAAAAAGTATTTAGTCAGCCACCAATTGTGCAAGTTCTCCCACTTAAAATGATGAGAGAGGCCTGTAATTTATCATAGGTACACTTCAAAAATGAGAGACAGAATGGGGGGAAAGAATTCAGGAAATCACATTGTAGGATTTTTAATGAATTAATTGGTAAATTCCTCGGTAAAATAAGTATTTGGTCACCTACAA
>JANZLB010000025.1:15674002-15688300 GCA_026167865.1 Notarius quadriscutis | reverse complement strand
AGTTGAAGTGTACCTATGATGAAAATTACAGGCCTCTCTCATCTTTTTAAGTGGGAGGACTTGCACAATTGGTGACTGACTAAATACTTTTTTGCCCCACTGTAAGTGTAGGAAGAATTTTATTGAAAACATGCTAGCAAATAGATCCAAAATGTAGACAAAGGTAGAGTTGAAAAACAGGCAGTGGTTGAGCGAAGCACAGACAGGAATACAATACTCAAAATCCAAAAACGCAAACAGGGTCAAAACCAGAAAATTGATACAAAATACAAAGCTTTTGCAAAGTCTGTGTGTTACTGAGAGACCTTATATGTATGTGCTGTGATTGAGCTCTTATCAGGAACAAGTGCATGGTAATTAATCCTAATGGCATGTGTACACTTTGCAATCTGCAACTGCGTGTTCTGAGCTCCAGTTGCTGAAAGATGTAACCAGACAACTGTTTGACATATCAAGTTTGATATTCAATAGTAACTATATTGTAATAATGTAAAGTGAAAGTGCTGGTTCATTGCTGTCCACCAGGCACCCAGCAGAGTCACACCATAATAAATGTCATGGTGTTGCTCTGGCGGATGGCATGCGGTGTCAAAGAAAGGAATAAATAGATATTCATAACTGTGATGGGTATCTCAATATTGGTATCACTGTCACAAGACAATGCAGCAATTTATTCACACAAAATACACAACACTACACAATTCGATGGTTCATATGCTACAATATTATCATTCTATTCAGGTTGATTTTGTGCCCATGTCAATATTTTTCACATACACTCATCCATTTTTCGGCAATGTCTAAATATCTACATTAAATTTTGTAAGAGATGCACTGCACCTGAAAATAATGGTATTTGATATGTGATTATCTATGCTGTATATGATATATAGAGTGGCATAATGGTGTAATGCTGCCACCTCATAGCATCAATGTTCTTGGTTTGATCCCAAACAAAGGATATTCTTGATGTTCTCCCTGTGTCCACATGGATTTCCTCAGGATTCTTTGGTTTCCTTAGACTTTACATAAACATACTGGCATTTCCCCCTAGTTGTTAGTGCATGTATGTGTGCAAGGTGCCCTGTGATTGGTGTCCCATCCAAGACGTATTTTTGCTTCCCTTCTTGTGTTCCTGAGATAGGCTGCAGATCCACCATGATGCTGACCAGGATAAAGTACTTACTGAAGGTGAAT
The DNA here is from genome assembly GCA_026167865.1 of Notarius quadriscutis. Lineage (NCBI taxonomy): Eukaryota > Metazoa > Chordata > Actinopteri > Siluriformes > Ariidae > Notarius > Notarius quadriscutis. The sequence goes on along the minus strand of JANZLB010000025.1, from coordinate 15,687,103 downwards.
GAATGAATGATAATCATGTATAACTATCATTATCACAGTATACTATCATTCTACCATAAATGATCAATGGCTATTCCTCTAAAGCAAACCAGAGGCAATGTAATTTCTGTTCTCATGATGTACACACTGCCAACCTGTCTCACTCAAAATCAGCACAGAGAATTACACTTTGTCTGGTTTTACTGCTTTGTATCTGCCTTTCTCTTCCTCTATGATGCAGAAGAAGCAGAAATTTGAAGTTTTGATTAGGAGGATCTTTCAAGTCTGTTTGAAATCTGAGATTTTGAGCTGTCAGATATTTCTGTCTCTTATCTATGTGAAAAGGCTGATTAGCATTAGAGCTGTGACAGTAATCACATCAGGATTCTACTGTCGCGCACACCAGCACTTTTCCTTGAGAGATTAACTTGGCTTGGCAGATATTCTGTCTATTTTTCTGTTTCATTTTTTTTCTTTTAATCTTATCTCAAAACCCAAATTCATCTTTCTTTTGAAATAGCTCAAAGCAACTTTTATGTAGTTCCTGTACAGAGTCAGATGCAGTCCATCCTGAAGTCATTATGACTGTGCTGTCCTTCTTCTGAAGGTTGGCTACATCCTCCACAGTGGAAACTCTGAATGGGCAAAATTACCAGCCATTCAAAGTGCATTTAACCTTTTTTTTTTTAAGCCAAACCTCCTACACTCACGCAACTGCTGACAATTATGCAAACAGCTCCCACAATTTTATAACCGATTCCAAAAAAGTTGGGATGCAGTGTAAAATGTAAATAAATCCTTCATACAATCTTGTTGGTTTTTAATGCAGTGCTGCCTGAGGGCTTGAAGTTCACTTAACGTAATTTTGTAAAGGTTCTTATTATCAAATTATTTAATAGGGGAGCTATAGCATTTACATAATAGCCTTATGTTATATACTAAAATAAAATTGACTTTGTTCTGTGTAGGAAGCACCTGCATATTTCTGATCTAGTATCCTCCTGTTTTCATCTTGATTCCTTTGAGTACACTTTAAAAAGTGATGCATATGTAATTTTAGCAGGCTTTAGAAGAACCAGCATTTATTTGTCACATATACAGTACAGTAAAATTATTTTCTTCAAATATCCCAGCTTGTTAGAAAATTGAGGTCAGACATGATATGGCTGTCAGAAATGCAGGCGACAGACAGATGGAAAAGCAGCAGAGAATTTAATTAGGTGAAACTGGCAGACAAATCCAAAATGATAGGCAAAGGCAGAATCAACAAATAGGCAATGGTCAGGTGAGGCACAAAAATAACATAGGCAAAGACAAAGAGCAAAAATCCAAAGCCACAATGCCCAGTTGCAGGGGTAGTGTGTGCCCAGGTGATAAGCCAGCCTCGGAGGCATGGTGGGACATGGGTCAGGTTGACAGGATAGTTAGCAGGAACAAGATATGGCAGAGTTTGAGCAAATTCTCTGTCTATCTCCCAAGTCATGGTGTTTCCAAAGCGGGCTCGAGGGATGATGTGTTCTGGATCCTGAACTGGAGCTGTGGATGGGCAGAGACCCAGCCTTAGTGTTTTTAGAGCCATGTCTGTACTCTATGGTGAACTGGAAATATGTGAAGAAGAGGGCCCAATGGGCTTGACAAGGATTGATGATTTTGGCAGATTTGAGGTACTCCAGATTCTTGTGGTCTGTGAAAATGGTAAAAGGGTAGGTTTCCCCTTCCAGCCAGTTTCACCACTCCTCCAGTGCCAAGTTCACAGCTAATAGCTCCTGATTACCAATGTTGTAATTTTGTTCTGTGGGGGTGAGTTTCTTGGAGAAGAAGACCACTGCAACTTGGGCTTCTCACTGAAACACTGAAATAACATGGCTCTGACAATGAATTCAGATGCATCAACCTCCACAATGAACAGCTTGGTGGAATCAGGGAGCAGACAAGAAGGCTGTTTTGAGTTGAGTGAAGGCTCTTTCAGCTTCAGGATTCCAGTGGAGGCACCTTGGGACCCTTCTTGAGCAGGGCTGTGAGTGGGACAACAATGGAGCTGAACCCTCTGATGAATCGCCAATAGAAGATGGTGAATCCTTGGAACCTCTGAAGCTCCTTGACTGTAGTGGGAGTAGGCCACATGGTGACTGCTGAAACCTTCTCCTTATCTATGCTTACTCCCTTTGCACTGATTATGTAACCCAGGAAGGAGATTTGGGTGACATGAAATTCACAGTTTTGATGAACAGGTGGTTCTCAAGGAGTCGAGAAAGGATTTTTTGTACATGGAACTCCATGATTTTCTTGGGTAGGGGAATAAATAAGAATAGCATTGAGAAAAGCAATTACAAATTAGCCAAGCATGTGCTTCAGTATATCATTTATCAGGCACTGGAAGACATTTGGCATGCCAAGATAGCTCAAATGGCATCATGCAGTATTCATTGTGGCCAGAGGTGGTGCTAAATGCCATCTTCCACTCATCACCCTTTCAGATGTGCACCAAGTTATAAGCACTATGTAGGTCAAACTTGGTGAACACCTTAGCTGGTCTAAATCTTTCAAGGGCTGAGGGAACTAAAGGCAAGGGATAGAGATACTTCACAATGATTTGGTTGAGTCCTCTATCATCGATGCATGGCCTAACGCCCCCTCATTTCTTCTCCATGAAAAAGAAACCAGCAGATGTAGGTGATGTGGATGGATGTATCCCTGTTGCAGACCCTCCTGTACATAGTCCTCCATAGTCTTTTGCTCAGAGATGGAAAGTGGGTAGATTTGGCAGTGAGGAGGCATGGTGCCAGGGAGGAGGTCTATGGCATAGTCATAGGGTTAGTAAGGATGGAGCCCACTGGCTTTATCCTGACTGAATACCTTCATGTGTGCCCAATAATACTCAGGAATGTGGACAGTAGTGGTGGCTTCAGGGCTTTCCACTGAGGTGGAGGCAACTGTGAGCTTGGGGAGACAGAGACAATGGTGCAAGCCATGGGCCACTGTAGTATTTCTGTCCTGCCAAGAGATCCATGGATTATGCTGTTGTAGCCAGAGGAAACCCCAAATTGATGGCCTGGTTATTGGTTCTGGTGATCAGGAATAAGATTGTTTGTTTTAAAATGCAAGGCACTGACTTGAAGCATGAGAGGCTTAGTGCATGATGTAACAAGGCCTTTTACAATGAGTCCACCATCAATGGCCCTGATACTTAAGAGCTGTTATAGTGGTTGTGTGGGTATTTGGAGTCTCTGCGCGGTTTCACTGTCCATGAAGTTCCTAGCAGCTTCAGAATCTATCATGGTGAAGTAATATGTCAGGAATGCAGGTGAAAGATGGATGTAAAAGCAGCAGAGCGTTTAATTTGGCAAAGCTGGCAGACAAATCCAAAACGATAGGCAAAGGCAGAGTCAACAAACAGGCAATGGTCAGGCGAGGTACAAACAGAACATCAGAGGCAAAGACAAAGAGCAAAATTCCAAAGTACAAATAAAATCAAAACCAGAATATCAGCATGATTAGCAAAGGCTTGGTAAAGTCAAGCAAGGATACACTGAGCATTTACTTTGCAATGATTGTGAACGCAAGGAGTCCTTTTATAGTGTGCTGTGGTGATTGAGGTCATGTGTATTTAGAATTCCAGATACGGTGAGGTGTACGATGATTATTATAGTACATAGTATATATTTGAAGGCTGCTGTGGATCCTGGGAAGTGGAGTCTTGAGTGCAAGCAGATTCAGACGTGACAATGGCACCCCTGGTGTAAACAAAGTTAAGGGCCTTGCTCAAGGGCCCAGCAGCAGCAGCTTAGTAGTGCTGGGGATTGAACCCCTGACCTACTGATCAGTAACCACTGAGTTGGCTTTAACTGATCTCCACCAGCTGAAGGACACATGATTGAGGAATCAAAAAGAAGAACCCAATTATCTTTCTGCTTGAACGCTTTTACTCTTAGTGTCCATTTGTCAGTCTATTAAAACATTTTTTGTGTGTGTGCAGTATAATCTGCCATGAGCCAGTGCTACATTTTTGACCCTTGTGTTTCCTTTCCTATGGTTATTTTTTTCTAGCTCCCTAGTCTTGTCAATGATGACATGATTGCTGACAAGAAAATTCTAACAGACAGAGAAAAAACAAAAAACAGAACTGCACCACAAAAACACAAAAAAATTGTTGGTGGACAATGCAGCTTAGTTTTTCCAGATGTGCACCAACCAACGATAAAAAATAGTGACATGATCGTGAATTAATAATAAGCATCTCCTCCCATTTGTTATGGTCCAATGTGACCACAGTCTGTTTCTTTGGTTTCTACTGGCTCATGAGACAGAGGCTTGTGAATTCATACTAGGTCAAAGTAACTGCTTCATGTTCTGTGTATGTTCCCCTTCAGTAAACTGGCTTTTCCATTTGTTCTAATAGTTGTGTTAGCTGAAAAGACAACAAAAATAAGCATACTTTTCTGATGTCCTTATCATCATAGCAAAAGGTCAAATATCATAAATGCTACTGCTAAACCATAAATGTTGGCACCTGTTCCTAGCATATAATTTTTTTCTAGCTTGTGCTTGGATTGTACAAATTTATTTGCTTGCTTTTACCATGTCTGCCAATCTGCAAAAATCAGAACATTTAAACTTAAGTATTGATATACACACTTTGAAAAATAACAACTCTTGTCAACTGTCTTAGAAAAAGGGCAAATTTATTTAAAGCACTTAACCCCTACATAGAAAAATATGATTGATTTAAGTCAATAATAAATAGAGTACCTCTCACAGGCCCCGCTGACATGTACAATAGTACAATCAATATCCAGTTTCACAATACAGCAAAGGCACAGGCATGTACTGCAGACATGTACTGCAGTGTTTGCAGTAGTGGAGGGTGAATGATGTGAGATAGATGAACTGTAATGAGCCAGTGATGTACCTCCCACATTTTCCCCACCAAACAGTTAGCATTACTTTCATAGGGTTTCCACAATCATATTTTGTAACTGTATTACAGTTTGACATGTACAGTACTTTCCAGGATTTTAGCAATGACCATTAGTAAATAATACAATTTAATTCAACAGTTGAGGGGTCATTTGATGGTCCCTGGTGTGGATCACTCATAGTATTTGATAGATATATTCTAATTTAAACATTTTGTTAAATGTATAGTGGTCAGAGTCAGTTTGAGATAAAAGCTGTTGAGATGCTACAGTGCTGGATATGGAATATGCATGCCAAAACGTGACAGTTAAGTGACAGTCCTAAATGCAGCAATAACACACATGTCCAGACAACCTGTCATGCCTAATGGAAAGCAAATAAGCCAATATCCTCACTCAACAAGTTATGTGTCTCCATCAAGCATTCGTTCTCTCACTCACCTAAAGTACTCCGTTTGCAGAAATGAAAAAATAATGTGACATATTTTTGTTCTCATAATCTTATAATCAAAACATATTTTAAGTCAAAACCCATAGTTCATTGGCCATATCATTTAAAAAGAAACCAAAACCATAAATATCTTAAATAGTGAGGGATTCATAAGGCTTCATCTCTTCTTCCAGTTGTGATGCCCTGTCTAAAATAAAAGAGGCTTTAAACAGTTCACATCTTTTCTCCAACTCTACTTAAATCCCCAAATAAGCTGTTTATACTTAGCCGAGAGAAAGCCCTGATTGTCAAAAAATACCTTGATCAAGATCTCTTATGTGTTTAAGCAAGTAGTTAGCCAGACCTTTAAGAATAGACATACAGTAGACTTCAATTAACACTGTTAAACAACAGTTGCTTAGGTATTAGCCATCTTGTTTTGGGTTTCACTCAGTCTTAATTTGACATAGCTGGGGATAGTGCTGACATCACTGTTTTGAGTCTTGAATGTGACAACTATGTTCAAAAACAAGGTTTAAAGCTCCAGTCAGTCTGATCTGCGTCCAGTAGATCTCATAGAAATGCAGATATATGAAAGGATAGTTAAACACATTGGACACATCAATATGTCTGAGAGCAGCATGCGGCCAATAGGCCTCCAGGAACAGATTAGAGGTGTCCCTGCTGTGCACGGACATACCCTAAGGGCTGAATTCAAATGTTCCTCTGAGCAGTGAGGTACTTCAGAGCAGCAGCACCATACTTTCTGGAGAGATCTTGATGGAACTCGTCCTTCAGAGTCGTCAAGCAGAACCGGTAACTCAGACTGGAGCGAAACTTTGAAATGTCAAAACTGGGCGCATGGGGCATGTGGATCATGAAGGCATTTGGTAACACCATCAGGTCATATTCCTGTTTGAGAACCAAGAGTGCTCTGTAACTAATTTGACCAACAGCCAACAAGGATTCATGTGAACTCTTAAACTGGCAATGCAACTTTAAAGACAACTTACCAGTGCATCAAGTTCCATGATGTGGGAGACTTTGTTCCAGCCAAAGCCCACAAATCTCTGGTCATACTCAGGGCAATCCTGCCTGACCACCACGTAGGGCTCAAAGTCTGCCTCCCACTCCACCTTGTAAGGTGTAGTGGCAGTCCTCCATTTGGCATAGTTGGTTGGTGCGTGTCCCTTGGTCCAAACATGGTACCTGCCAGTCAGAAGATAACCAAACATTATTCATTCATTCATCATCAGTAATGGCTTTATTTTGGTCAGGGTCACAGTGAATCTAGAGTCTATCCTGGTAACACTTGGCACATAGTGAGATAATTAATCCTGGATTGGATGTCAGTCTACCTAAAACACACACACACACCCCGAGGGGCAATTTAGCATAGACAATCTGTTTACCTGTATGCTTTTGGACAGTGGGAGGAAACTGGAGACCCTGTGTGAACACGTAGAGGAACTCCACACAGACAGTGACCCAAGCACAGTATCAAACCAGGAACTATTATGTGCTTGAATTTAAAGATACATACTGGATGTAACCAAATCCAAATACTTTATTTAGAATAAACATATAAATTTCATAGGCATCCGATATGAAGCTTGCAGGACAAAGAAAGACCTATTAGGTCATTCCTTCATCCTTAGTAACTGCTGGTTATGGTTAGTGGTTTAAATTAGGCTACTAATTAGGAAATAAAATTCGTTAGCAAATATCATGTGAAGGGACAAACAAAAACTGCACAAGTGGGATTAAAAAAAAAATTCCCATTCATTCATAACTCTAGTTGAAACCAATTATGAACTCAAGTGCTGCAGCTGAGGTTGTAAAACATTCAGAGCCAAAATTCACACACCATACTGACAGTGCTCTGGATTTTTTTTCCCTAGCGTTTCCAGGGGCATAGTGGTAGAATTCATTTATGGTGGCACGGTGGTGTAGTGGTTAGCACTGTCACCTCACAGCAAGAAGGTCCTGGGTTTGAGCCCAGTGGCCGACGAGGGCCTTTCTGTGTGGAGTTTACATGTTCTCCCCATGTCTGTGTGGGTTTCCTCCAGGTGCTCTGGTTTCACCACAGTCCAAAGACATGCAGGTTAGGCTAACTGGTGGCTCTAAATTGACTGTAGATGTGAATGGTTGTTTGTCTCTGTATGTCAGCTCTGCGATGACCTGGCGACTTGTCAAGGGTGTACCCAGTCTCTTGGCCATAGTCAGCTGGGATGGGCTCCAGCTTGTCTGCGACCCTGTACAGGATAAGCAGCTACAGATAATGTGTGTGTATAAACTTTCTTGTTTATGTTATGCCCACTACTGGTTTAAATCTAAATGAAGCTATGGATGACTTCAACTTTCAGTACTATGGCCAGTTAAGACTACTGCTGGTCAATATACCTGAAAGTATACAGAGTCCCCATGTCTAGCATGGACAGCAGTTCAGCTTTGGATTTTGGAAAGGACAGGCGATATCTCAGAGTCTCAAAGGCTGGCACCACCAGAGCCTTTTTGGTGTTGGCCATGTCCAACTGGACAATGGTTTTTCTAAAAAAGACAATTGAAACGGACAAATTAGTAATGCAAAATGGTATTTTTGTTATTAGCATGGTATAGCTAATAGAACACTGTTCAATTAAGAACCTGAAAAAAAGGGTTCCTCGAAGTTCTACTTGGAACGTTTTGTGAATCAGGAACCCTCTTTGGTCCGTTTTTCTAAAAATGTAAGAAATCTTTACTGACTCACCTGAGGTAATCATACAGTCCGTACATAGGGAGGAAATCTATGTCGGTCAGAAAGACGTAAGGAGTTTTGGCATTACGGAGCGCCACATTGCGAACCAGATTAACAGGGTAGAACTGGCCCTCTTTGTAGACAATGTGGTATCCCACGTTCTTGCGGTTTTTGAGGACCTCAGAGGCCTGTGCATAGCGTAAGAACTGCTGAGCCTCGGCATCCGACATATAGAGTGCCAAACTGATGGGTCCCTCCCAGTGTTTACAGATGGCCTCCAGCATCTGCAGTCTGCACAGAAACAAACATTACAGCTATGGAATGAATTAGGCCAGACAGATTGTCAGTGTGCATTAGCTGCTTTTTAAGCTGAGCCAGAAAATAACAACTTCTAAAACCTCCAAATCCAATCACAACCCTGAGTGCCTTAAGAGTGCCTTAGAAAATGTTGTACTCTAATCAAACCTTAGCAACTCATGTGAATCCATGTAAAAGTATAAACACTGAGCTCTGTCAGAGCCTTTCTCACCTGTCCATTGACAGTTGGGCCACCAGAGTGATGTCCGCATCATCCTCGGACGATGTGTATTCATACTCTAAGAAATAAAGGTGTAAGCGGTGCACCATGATTCGCTCACGCCTGAAATCATAGCACTGGTCATCCTCATCCAGCTCCTCTAGTGCTTTCTGAAGCTGGAAGACAGGAGTTCAAACAAAATTTTTGACGGTGTTTAATGTCAACTCAATGATGAATGTGAGTGAATGTGGTTACAAGGATAACCAATGGCTTAAAATACTGTATGAGATTTATTTTTGTGTAATTTGTTTGGTGAATTATCTAATTTTCCTCTTTTAATGAACAAGTTGGTATAATTTCATTAATGGTAATCACAGCACATACTGCATAGTGTATATGTGGAGGTTGTGTTCTGTTCCTTCATTTAGATCAGGAACTACTTGCCTGTAAGGTTAGTGATGGTTAAGGTTGGCGGAATGACATGGTGTTAGATAAGGTCATGTATCACGTTGTTGAGTTGTCAGTTGTCTGATGGGTGTGGCGGACATTAAAGTGAATTGAGTGAGCAGAAAAGCTGTCCCCATGTTTTCCCTTCTCCTATGACCTGAAGTGAACTTTTAAAAGCAGCCTAGAAAAAGGCGTGTTACACTGCTGGCAGCAGGTTTGTGGAGTGCTTGTCTTTGGAGTTTTGACTTTTGGCAGGGATTATCAAGCTAACTGCCTGTGAGTACCAAGACTGGCATTGTGGATATTTTTTTTGTTTGCTGCTCTCCATGGAGCTTTTCATGCCACTGAGGGATTGTCGCATGGTACAGTTGTTCATGCTACTCTGGATTATGGACTTGCCTAGCTCACCAAAGCTGAGGTCGTTAAGTTGCATACGCCCATTTTTAACTCGCAATGTACTTTTAAAATCATGCCGGGTGGTAGCTGTAATTAACCATGGCCAGTCAGAATAATTTTTGGAACGAATTGCCCTTTCATCCTGGCTCAAACCATTTTATTTCACAATATTGAAAAGGAGATTTTCTGCATGTTTTCATAGGAGATTGAAAAGAAGACTTTTCAAAATGGTGCAGACATTTTGAAGTGGCTGTAGAGGCTACCTCTAATTATGACAAAGACAGTCCAGCTAATTTGCTGCTGACACACCTGAGTGGTGCTGCTTTTAGTTACTGGGATAGCCTATCTGATGCAACAAAATCTGACTATACTGTAGTGAAAGAAAAACTGAAAGCTGGTTTTGGGCAGATTGCTTATCTGTCTACATTTCAAAGTTATGTTAATGCACACCCTTGCCTGCCTGGTGAGGCCCTCCCAGTATTTGCTGCTGAAATTAACTGTCTAGTGGAGAAAGCTTTTCCCCACATATGGACAAAATGCTAAAGATGGAGAAAAATTCAGATGCTTCATTGCAGGAATTGAGTCTTATCTGCAGCTGCATTGTCATGAACAGGGTGTAACAACATTCGAGTCTGCTCTTAAATTTGCACTACAGATTGAGACAGCACATCATGCTAGCAAACACTCTGCAGTGTTTTTCTCAAGTACCTGTTTCACCTATTGTTCCTCCCTTTGCACCAACTCACCTTCCTGCATCTTCTACCTCTCTCGGTGTCCACTCTGCCACCTCAGATGACCTCCAGAAAATGCAAAGGACACTGGAGAAACTTTCAGAAAGAGTCGACCAGTTACTGCTAGAGGTGCAAAGCCAGCTATGAAATACATGACACAGCTCATCTCATTACAGATTTCATCAGTGGAGCCCCACTCCCGATTGTGGACGAGGCCGCAGTCAGTACTATTCTTCAGACAGAAGCAACTATAGAGACTCTTCTTATGACAGATATTCAGCCCAAGATAGCTCCTACAGATCTCCCAGGCATGTAAGAGACTGGTATAACAGACAAGATTCTCACACATGTTTTGGATCCTCTAAGCGCCATGCACGTGACTACAGCCCATAACCCAGGGACTATGCCAAGTGTGGCCACTCTCCTAAGCACCATAAGGACAGACATCCCTCTCATCGATCTCCAAGTCCTGGATATATACGGTTCCATTCTCCTTATCACATCAACAAAGTAAGCTACAAGTAGTTGACAATGAGGGCCAATTGCCAGCTACAGACTTTACTCAGATCCATCAGGACATTAATGCCCCACCTACTGACTTTACCAGAGACTGTTTACCTGAGATTGATGTGTCAAAAAGATATGTGTCAGTTGTGATTGAGGACACTGTTGTGCATGATTTTGTTGACACTGGAGCAGACATTTCGATTATCAGTGAGGATTTTAAGATTTCTACCACTGCTCTTCACAAAAAGTCCATTGTAAAGCAATTTGTTCTTCTCACTGGTGTCACAGGTGATCCTTTGGACTTAAATTGACGAAGATTGAGCCAAATAAGTCTTGCTCACAAGCCAATGACACATGGAAGGACACACCTAGTCATACACAAAATTACAACTAGCTGTGACACTCCCATCTCACAATGAGTCTATCACACTTCTCCTTCCATAAAAGCAGAAATCCACCATTAGGTGGAGGAGCTTAAAGCTCAGGATCTCATTGAGGACAGTACAAGCCCCTGGACCAACCCAGTGGTCATGGTGAAAAAGAAAGATAGCACATACTGATTTTTTGTCAACTTCAGAAAACTGAACTCCGTTACCATAACTGATGCACATCCTCTCTCAAGAGTTGATGATAATTTGGATGCACTATCTGGCTCTCAGTTTTTCTCCACCATGTACATGTCAAGTGAATACTGGCAAGTTGAACTGAATCCTGCAGACAGACCCAAAACAGCATTTCCAACAGGTGATAGCATCTTTCTTTACCAATTCAAAGTGATGCCCATGGGTCTAAAGAACTCACCACCTACTTTTCAGAAGCTAATGAAGCTTTTTCTGAGAGGTCTCCATTGGACAACATGTGTCATTTAGCTTGGTGACATCATTTGTATGGGACAGGACATTAATTATCATCTTCAAAGCCTGACAGACATTCCCATACGATTCAGACAAGCAGATTTGAAATTAAATTCAAAGAAATGTGAGTTCTACAAATCTGCAGTCAAGTATTTGGGACACTTTGTTTCACGTGATACACTGGCACTGGACCCTGTTAACAGCCAGTATATATATGTGAGTGGCCTGTCCCAAGATCACCTCCTGATGTATGAGCATTTCTGGGATTGTGTTCTTATTACAAACATTTTGTGCACAAGTATGCATTGTCTGAGTCTGTGAAGTATCCTCTTCACAGACTCAGACAAAAACAGGTGCCATTTGAATGGATCACAGAGTGCTCAACTGCATTCCTGACACTGAAACGTGCACTCATTTCCCCTCTCTCAGGTTCAAAAAGGGAAAGAATGGGTTATAACATATGCAAGTCATGTTCTGACCTGCACAGAAAAGAAGTGGTCCAGATATGACAAAGAAATTAGGGCCATTGTCTGGTCTGTCAGACACTTCAGACTCTACTTGAGTTGTAATCCATTTACAATCATCATAGATCACCATCCACTCCTCAGTCTATGGAAACTAGATGTCACACACAACTCCACAGGATGATGAGGTTGTTGGGCTTTGGAGTTGGATCCATATCAATGGACAATAATACATAAGGAAGTAAAGAAATGCACAAACGCTGATGCTATGTCACGGATTCCCCTCTCACAAGACCCAGCAGTCCCAGGAGAAACAACGCTTCCATCCCAGGACAACTTCTCCTCGCCTATTGAACTGGAAACACTGCATCCAGTTACAGAGTTGCACAATCCGGCAGTGCAGCCTTCTTCAGTCATCAGCACAACAACTCAGGTTTGCTGTTCAGACAAAGACACTGCTGTTGTTCAGATAACCAACACAGGGACGCATTTATTCCAACACACACTTTCTGATCAAAGTAATGACATTGTGGCTGAACAACTTTCAGACCCCATTTTCTCAGATGTATACAGATGGGTACAGAACAACAAATGACCTTACTTCAGACCAAGGGTGTTTCTTGCTATTGAAAATACCAGGGGCTAAGTCAAGTTTTCCTGAGGCTTGTATTTTTAAGGGAGATTGGCATAGATATTATGGTTATATCTAACATTACATAAAAGGTTATATCTAACATTACATAAAATATTTTCAACCACACATTCAAAGGTTATAACATCTTTATTAGAGATTTTTGCACTGCTCTTTTTAAATTTATGTAGTTCATTTCAGTTTCTGTCTCCTAATTATTATGTTATCAACATCCATAATGTCACAGGAAACTGAGATGTGCCAATTGAATATTAAAAGGACCATAAAGACTAATACTAAGCTACATTATTATATTACAACATTCAAAATTCCAGATGACAGCCCATCTCACAAGACTTTCATCATAAAAATATGTCTTCTAAGTTTCTCTCTCTCTCTCTCACACACACACACACACACACACACACACACACACACACACACACACACAAAAAAAAAATAAAACAAAAAACAAAAAAAAAACACACAAAA
>JANZLB010000025.1:14847719-14861330 GCA_026167865.1 Notarius quadriscutis | reverse complement strand
CTTTCGACATTTGATATGTTGTCTATGTTCTATTGTGAATACAATATCAGTTTTTGAGATTTGTAAATTATTGCATTACGTTTTTATTTACAATTTGTACTTTGTCCCAACTTTTTTGGAATCAGGGTTGTAAAAAAGTATTGAACTTCTTTATTGAATTAACTTTAATTGTATTGAATTGTTATAATGTAATGAACAATATTTTAGTCCTGACGGTTAAGTCCAGCCTGACTTTCATGATTCTGACATGAAATAAATACTGAAAATACTTCGTGTTTTTGAGGTTTTATAACTGATATGACATGGCTTCGTGATTTCCAGATAAACATTATAACACGCTGTAGTTCCAGAAGACCTCACTGTTCTGCTCACTGTCCTACCACTCGAGGTAAAGAGTTACCCTTTAGCGCTGATAAAGAATCTGTTTCCACAACAAACCGTGACCTTCATCATTATTAGAAAAGACAGAACTGCTCTCACCTTGGGCACTAATGGCGCTGCGCTGTCCTGTCAGGAAGGAGGAAATGCTAGCTGGGGTTTTGTGTTGCACTTGGTAACCGAGTCCTGACTCAGCTGGTTGATCAGCTCAGGCCTGAATATCATCTTGCACAGTGGGCAGATTGTTAGCAGGTGAGCACTGACTGAACACAGACCTCCACAGAGCGCTATTCTTCTCACAAATTACTGGATCTTGGTCATAAAGTTTATTCTTTATGTCTCTAACAATAACAATAGCTTTATACCAATACATACAGAAGCTTTACACCACAGAGCTGTTGAGTCCTGGATTCTGATTGGTCTGAAGGTGTCGATTCGTTTTCTATAACAGCAGCTCTGACAGTGGTGCAGGTTTATCTTAATGCGCTGGTTGTAATACTTTATCGTTTCTATAGTAACAGCTCATCACAGGGAGTTTTATGGTGGATGATTCATATAAAAGGGCTTGAAAAATCGTGTATGTTTTCAGTAAGGAGTCTCCAGTGTCAGCGCTTTGTAACAAAGCTGTAACTTTAAGTTTTCCAGTATCTTCAGGACAGAGGAGTCTGATTGGTTACAGTGTCATCATGGGTGGGAACTTGGTTTCTGATTATAGTGACATTGTAGGCAGGAATACAGTCAGATTGATTACAGTGACATTGTGGGCAGGAACTTGTTGTCTGATTGGTTACAGTGTCATCGTGGGTGGGAACTTGGTTTCTGATTGATTATAGTGGCATTGTGGGCGGGAATACAGTCAGATTGATTACAGTGACATTGTGGGCAGGAACTTGTTGTCTGATTGGTTACAGTGACATTGTGGGTGGGAATTTGTCTGATTGGTCTGATTGACGACATTGTGGGCGGGAACTTGTTGTCTGATTGGTTACAGGGAGACTGTGAGTGGGAATACAATCCAATTGATTAAAGTGACATTGTGGGTGGGAGCTTGTCTGATTGGTTACAGTGTCATTGTGGGCGGGAATTTGTTGTCTGATTGATTACAGTGCCATTGTGGGTGGGAATACAATCTGATTGATGACAGCATCATTGTAGGTGGGAACTTGTCTGATTGGTTACAGTGTCCTTGTGGGCGGGATTGCAATCTGATTGGTGACAGTGACATTGTGGGTGGGAACTTGTGTGGTTGGTTACATTGTCATTGGGGATGGGAACCTGTTGTCTGGTTACAGTGTCATTGTGGGTGGGATTACAATCTGACTGATTACAGTGACATTGTGGGCGGGAACTTGGTTTCTGATTGGTTACAATGACTGTGGGAAGGAACTTGGTTTCTGACTGATTACAGTGTCATTGTGGGTGGGATTACAATCTGAATTGTTACAATGACATTATGGGAGGGAACTTGGTTTCTGACTGGTTACAGTGACGTTGTGGGTGGGAATACAATCTGATTGTTTACAATGGCATTGTGGGCAGGAACTTGTTATCTGTTTGATTACAGTATCATTGTGGGCGGGAATACAATCTGATTGGTGACAGTGACATGGTGGGCAGGAACTTGTTGTCTGATTGGTTACAGTGTCATTGGGGGTGGGAACTTGGTTTCTGATTGGTTACAGTGACATTGTGGGTGGGATTACAATCTGATTGGTTACAGTGACGTGTGCAGGAACTTGGTGTCTGATGGGTTACAGTGACATTGTGGGCGGGAACTTGGTTTCTGATTGGTTACAGTGACATTGTGGGTGGGATTACAATCTGATTGGTTACAGTGACATGTGCAGGAACTTGGTTTCTGATTGGTTACAGTGACATTGTGGGAGGGGACTGTTATTGCTTCTATAGCAACAACTCATTCGTAGGGAATCATACAGCGGACTCTCCATCTAAACAGATTAAATCTGTGTGTAAATTGTTGATATGGTGACATTTTGTGTGAGAAATTTGTTTATTAATATTTATGGAAGGAGTCTCCAGTGTCAGAGGTAAAGCTGGAACTTTACGTTTTCTGACATTTTCAGGACCCAGGAGTTTACTCTTTGCAATTTCTCAGTAACATGACAGGCTGTGTTTTGTTTTGTTTTATTAACTTAAAAAGAGAAGCTGGTGAAGGAACGACTGTTTATAGCTGCTATAATGTAAGTGACAACATGAACTAACTTGTTTAACAGACATACAGTTCCAGTCAAAAGTTTGTACACCCCTACTCTACTCATTCATAGGTTTTTCTGTATTGTGATTATTTTCTACTTGTAGAACAATCTGGAATGTATGTGGAATTATGTGGTAAACAAAAAACGTTTGATGCTTTAGATTCTTCAAAGTAGCCAGCGTGTACCTTGATGATGCTTTGCATTATCTTAACCAGCTTCATGAGGTAGTCACCTGGAATGCTTTTCAATTAACAGGTATGCCTCGTCAAAAGATAAAAAAATGTGGATGAGTTTCTTTCCTTCTTAATGGATTTGAGATCAAATAGTAAATAATAAAAATACAAATAATAAAATAGCCCTATTCAACACTATAACTGCAGTTATCCATACAGTATTATGTCAAGAATCACTCGACTAAGTAAAGAGAAAAGTCATCCATCATTACTTTAAGACATGAAAATAAAGAAAAAATACTGAATTAGAAGGCGTGTCCAAACTTTAGACACGTAGTACTGTGTATTGTTTATTTCTATGTCATACCAGTTCAGTCACCTCCCACACTGCTATGAGAGCTACTGATGGAATGCACACACTATCGCGAGATGTTAGAGAAACAACATCCATCATCACTTTAAGACATGAAGTGACTTTAAATTAATAAAAAATAAAGAGAAAACATTGAATTATTATTATTATTATTATTATTATTATTATTATTATTATTATTATTATTATTATTATTACTGAGGTGTGTCCAAACTTTTGGATAAAAAGTACGATTGTTCTTTAATAAATACAATATTTTAATTGTTTAAATATTTAACTCAATATTTCATATTTAAAAATTAAATATTATATTGAAAATTAAAAATTTTGAATTTAAATGTTTTATTAAATTGTTGATATGTTTTAATAAATATTTTATTTGTTGCTGTGGTACAAAAGGAATAAAACACAATGCTGCTGTAAGAAAATAATCAACTTTAAAAAAAAATTTAATTCACAAAAATTAATTAAATAGATTGATTAATTAATTAATTTTTAAAAGAAAATAATCAATAATTCGTGATGGTAACAGTAACTCTGTGTTTCGCATCAGACCCTATAACTGGACTTGTTAGCTAGCGTCAGAATTTACTGTTACTTATTAATTACTCACTAATATAAATATACAGTAATTTTAGAAATTATTGTCTAGCTTCATATTTTAATATTAGCAACAGTTAGTATAGTATGTTTTAGAATAATTATGTTTAATTGAACCTATTTTTTTGCACAGAGCATGGATTTTTATTTTCTTTGTTAGTTTTTTAGTTTTTTTTTTTCTTACATTTCTGAACTAAAAGTCTCTTAAGTAAGTATTTTGTGGTAGTTGTCATGGAGGAGAGATATAATATAAAGACTGAATGTGTACAGTGTAATCCACACAGAAACCCGACTCAAGTGAACAGTGTGTAAATAATTTGTGTTTCTGAATTCCACGCTCCCATTGTTGACTTAACGCAGCTCGACGTTTTTTTTTTTTTTCTGACTTTTCTGAACTACCTTTGTGCTCGACAGGTGTAAGACTCAGGTTTCCTGTCCTGCTGTTCATTTCTGCTCCGTGAGCTCAGGTGTGGTGAGACGGGGTCACACCGAGGTGCAGCATGTCTCATTACCTGTTCAGGCACGAACTGAAAACAATACCACTTATGTAGAATATGAATTACTGACACACTCTGATCCACCTCAGGAGTATTCCTGACATATTTGTCATTAGGAGTGTCCTGCTGTTTTACCACTTGACCTTCAAGGTGACTTATTATAATTAAGAGGAACTTAAAAACAGTTTAAAAAAAGATATCAGAGTGTTACAGCCTGTCGTAGCTCCACCTTGAAGCTGAATCATTTTCTTTCTTGGTATCGGAATCCTGGCCTGAATTCTTCCATAGTTTGAAGGAATTAAACAATTGTATAATAAGAATATTTTTCATACTTGTGGTAGCTCAAGTGTTGTGCAATCAAGTAGTGAAAAAAAAATAAATTATTAAAACATAATATAGTAGAGTGCACAAGAATACAATAAAAGATGAAGTGGGAAAACAAAGAAAAAATATTATTCTATCCATATTCACTGGATATGAGCAATCGCATGCTCTGATTGGCTACTCTACTACAAGGATATCAGCTCATATACCGTAAGTAGAGAAAAACAAAATGTCAGCGCGTGTTGCTGAGCCAACTGAGGATGAAATAAAAACTACTTGAAAACAAAACCCCAAAAAATACAAAAAAAAAGCAACAAAATATGGAATGAAAGTATTTGATGGTAAGAACGTATCTTTTTTATTTTTCAAGAATTATTATCGCATTTTTCACAAACTGCTACTGTCATTTTGCTGGGTTTGTTTACATTCTAAGCGGAAATGATTTTGTCGGATGTTTTGTATAAAGTTTTTATTGATCGAATTTGCAATAAATAAATAAAAATGCTCTGTTTCTCAAAATCACGTGAATGTGGATTTTTCCATTCAGTCCAATCAGTGGTTTATAGCCAACTCGGGGCTACACACCTCGTCAGCTAACAGCTCATGTACGACTCGATTTTGTGGAATAACTGCTAAATATAATTCAAATCATATAAATGTACATATCCTGTTTAAATACCATTTGCATTTTTGTTAAGTGTAATTGAGTTTGTCTGGGAACTAAGAATCTTTTCACCAGTACTGGAGATAAAGAGCACAATTACAGCTATTTGAGCATGTTATTTTATTTTTAGTTATTTTCACATTTTAATGTTAGTTGTTTTAGCATGCACATTTCCAAAACTGTTAGTCCTGACTAAGGACCAGGTATTACTGAGCATCTACAATGGACCTAGGAATATGAAAACGCTATATACGATAACAATAAGCTCCTAAAATGACCAAATAACTGCTGTATCCTTATATGCACACTTAGTAGCTCTGAATTAGTGTTTGTGAGCGCCTGTATTGAAGTGTACTACTTTCATACACGTGATTGAGTGCTGGAGTGGAGAACCTGGTGTGTTTCCTCCATTTAGGAGTGCTGTGCTTCATCCCTTCCATCTGTTACCATGTGTCCTTTTTTATGGTGTGAGTGCGTGTGTGGTGTGGTGTGGTGTGGTTATGTGTGTACAGTACAAGTCACTTGGCAGCTCAGCTTTAAAAAGCAAATGGAAGGGGACTAAATATTTTAAATAGTCTTATATGATACACGTCTATCAGAATTTTGCGGACATAATCATCAATAGGTACACTGAATACACAGAAGGTTCGGAAATTATAATTAAGCTATCCATGCTTAGACAGTGATAATCCTCCTTTTAAATCTTTCATAGCCGTGCGAGTCTGTAACCCTCTTTGAAACATCAGCGTCATCTAACTAACCACAGAAGAGATGACCTATTGCGTGTTTTACTGTTGTTTTTTTTAATAGTGGTTAATTTACAAGAGCTATCAGGAAAGATAAACTAACCTTTTCAACAATATTAATATATTGTGGTTTCTGTCAGGCTAATAAAAATGTGGCTTTACAAACATCTTGTGTGGTCTGGTAGTTCAAACTGTAATGGGGCTACTTCCCCCTCATAATAACAGCTGTTGTCATTTTGGCTCATGAATGGTGGCTGATAAAAAACAAGAGTTCTTCGAGAGACCTGGTGTGCAGATTAAATAAACAGCATCCTAAGCGACCTTTCGTGAAGTAGAAATCAATCTGCCATTCTGTCCAATTCTGTCTGTCAAAAAAAAAAAAAAAGGATCATAGCACTTTAGGAGTATGCGTGCAGTGTTGGAGTTGCAATAGGAGATGGTCAAAGATGGACAGGACAATAAATACTCCATCCTATAAATAGTGGCAAAACCAGGCTTTAGAAAGTCCTTGCATTTACTACTCATTTCACTGTCAATGTTCACTAAGACAACCAGAGCAGACCCTGTGCAGGCAGGAGTTTTGGCCAGGAGCCAGACACATTCTTGACTCCCCTAGGTTGCTGTTAGTTCATCTGAGCTCAGCCAATGCACTCTGTCACCCTGTGGCTTCTCTCTCAGCCCCGTCCACAAACACCGTTGTTTTCTGGCCTGGCGGGAGACTGCATCTGAGTGCCCGTGCACACAGCTGTCGTTTATGACATTCTGCTATATATTGTTACACATAAAACACTGAATCTCTCTAAATAATACAAGGAATGCATCAAGATAGGGGTTTCTTTTTGGAGATCTTAAAGGGGCTGTTCACCACACACTTCCAGATTAATTTAATAATATGATACCATGAATGAGGTGTAGTGGTTAGCACTGTCGCCTCACAGCAAGAAGGTTCTGGGTTCGAGCCCAGCAGCTGACGGGGGCCTTTCTGTGCGGAGTTTGCATGTTCTCCCTGTGTCTGCATGGGTTTCCTCCAGTTGCTCCGGTTTCCCCCACAGTCCAAAGACATGCGGTTAGGTTAACATGGTGCAGCCATCGCTTGAAGGTTGGGCTGAAGTGCCCTTGAGCAAAGCACCTAACCCCCAACTGCTCCCTGGGTGCTGTAGCATAGCTGCCCACTGCTCTGGGTGTGTGTGTGTGTGTGTGCGTGCTCATTGCTCACTTGTGTGTGCATGTGTGTTCACTGCTTCAGATCAGTTAAAGGCAGAGGAGGAATTTCACTGTGCTTGAGTGTACGTGATAAATAAAGGCTTCTTCTTCTAGTCTTTTTCTAGTTCTTCTTCTATGTTAGCACCTTCAACCTCCCTGGTTGGTAGTTGCCATGTGATTGAGGAGAGTGGGAATTGGCAAAATGAGCAAATTAGGAGGAAAATGTGGTAATAATTTGGTTCACTGAGCTCTACTGTGGACGTTAATTTGACATTGAATTGTGAACACTTTTATCCTAGATGTCAATATACTCAGAACTTTTGGCACATCTGTTATTCTGTACGAAGGGTCATCCCAGATAGCAGCATTTTCCATTACGAATGCGTTCTCTCTTTCTCTCTCTCCGCCAAGTTTGATAAGCCTTTCTCCTGTGTCATACTGCTTTATTCTAGAACATGCTTGCTCTCTTATCAGTGCTGAGTCGATTTCCCACTCCTCCATCTCTCCCGCCTTTAAAACTCAATCAGTGTGTGATGTGAGCCTGCCTTCAAAAAGAAGCCTAATTTGGGCAAAGGGTCAGAGGGTCATGTGGTAATCTCTGCTGATGATGTCCTGCTGACGGAAACCTCGGATTCTCAGTGCTTCACTTGCCTGGGTGTTAGGAAAAGGAAAGCCTTGTTCCTCAAAGAGCTTTTGTCGGTAGAGGCTTCTCAGAAGCCGGGAGAAATCAGGCTTCGTCTGTCCACAATGCCTATTACATGCTCTGTTATTTTCTTCTGATTCACAGCAAGCAGAGGTCAGAATAGTTGAGGACTGGTTTAGATCATCGTGAGTCAGTATTGGATGAAAGTAGTTCTTAATTAAAAGTGAGCGATCCACTCGGGATGGAGCCTGAGATAGAGGGATGACTGCATGACGAGTCAGTAAAGTTCATGATCGACTTAATTAAAGGACATTTTTGGAGGTTTTTTTTTTTTTAAGAGTAAATTCAAAGTTATTTCTAGCAGTCTGGGAATCCGCCCCCTCCCTCCCCCAATAACACCCCCCATTACCCCACCCATTGTGCCCCTTTCTGTTATAAATAACAGCAGCACAATAAACAGGATCCTGATAATTGGGCCATCAATCAGAGCTGTGTTTAGTGCCTGGGTGGGTCCAGTCCCAATCCTGTGAGCTCACTACCCCCCACAATCCCCTAGAGCTCCCTCTGCTTACTGATTTCCTTAGCAAAGGCCATGGTGATGACATCTGGAAAGAGGACCTAAAAAGGGACCCTTTTTCCATTGCCCCACCACCACTGCTCTGGGGTTTGATCTCTCACTCCGTCTCCGTTTGAGACAGTTGTGGGGTCAAGGCTCTCTTTCCATCTCCCACTTGCTCTTTTCAAGGTCTGTGAAAAGAGAAACAGACCACACATCTTTACACTGAAATAGTACTGTCATCGTTTAGCTGAAGAAACAATCACGAAACTCATAAGTGACCTCACAACCTCTGTACTTTGCATAATTTTAGTGTAAGTGGTGTGCACCACGAAGTTCAACCAGATGTAGTGTCAACTTAAATAAAATGTTCAGTCGGCAATAAACTGAAGTTAAATAGAAATTCCTTGGATGGGTGGTGGTCCTACTTGCAAAAAATTCCGAAAGATTTCTCCTTGATTGACAAACCAAAGAACTCTTGAGGATGCACGATACATTTCTGACAAAGAAAGGTCCCCTGCAGTTTGAGGTTATTCAAAATGGCCAATACTTTGAATGACGCTGCTGCTCATAAGCTTAAATTAAAACATTTTGGGTGGACATTTTGGGGTTTAAAATTGGTAATTGTCGAGGTATGTCTATGGCATGACGTAGCACATGGTAATTTGTCACAGTCATATGTCTGTTTAAATGTGTCTCTATTGTGTACTTGGACAGACATGGACACACTAAATATGGCGATGTAAGTTCTGTACCTGAATCCATTTCCCATTTACTTTTTTCATGGCCTGGTCTAGAAACTGGCCAACCATCCTCTGCGGTTCTTCAACCATTAGGCTGTCATTACCAATGCCCATGTGAAAATGCAGAGACAGTTTAAAGGGGCTGGATCACCTTTCCCGAAGTGAGTCGCCATTTTTGCCATTATCTATGAATATTTTACTGTTTTAAAAGCAATCTGCAACAATTCAGCAACATCTTAAGCTATAAATCATAAGTTTGGAAAGTGAAATTGAAAATATAAATTTGTTCAACCTATCCATTCCATTTCCACATGGTTATTCTGTTGTAACGGACCAGAACCGGCCTTGGCCATCTCGCAAGCAGCCACAAAGGAAAGAATATATCAGGTATCTTCTATGAGGTACCTTCCATGATGAAGGAAAAAGTCTGAGATAGGTTTCGAAGGGATTATGAACAAGGAATTTGCAGAGGTTCTGCTGCACAGAAAGCTAGTGGAGTACCAGTCACGTGCTTTCAAAACAAAAGAAACAAACTGGATTCTGGGAAGGGTGAGATGGCCCCTTTAATAGGAACGTGTGGCGTAACTGAGCCAAGAAGATGTCAAGTGAACTATTTGGTTAATAAACAGGCCCAAGAATGGTCTGCTTTCTCCAAAAAATAGGCAATTTGCATGACATGGTAGATTACCAACCACAGAATTTTGAATAATATTTTGATTTTTTTTTGTTGGGTTATGTTTAAATTAGAAAGGTACTCAGTAGCGTGCATACCTCCGCCAGGCTGCATATTCTCAACACCAAAATCAAATCACTTGAGCATAGGATAATACTAAAGCTGTCCACTAAATTTCATCCAAATCCGTTCACTACTTTTTGAGTTACGTTGGGAACAGACAAAAAATACTGCATATCCGGATTTGCATCAGAATCTAATCGATTGTTCCTCGGCCCATGACTCATGTTTCCTCAAAATTTCATCAAAATCCGTTCACTACTTTTTGAGTTACGGTGGGAACAGGCAAACAAACAAACAGAGGCGAAAATATAACCTCCTCCAACCAAGCTGGTGGAGGTAAATATACTACAGTTCAAAAATGTTCACTTAAAAATGTAATTCTACGACTACAGAACTCTGAAAATATACATACCGAATAAATAAGCTTTGGATTGGCAAAAGGCGATACCAAGCAGGTTTTTTAATCTTTCTCTAGGAGAAGAGAAGAACAAAACGTTGGCAACCACGAGCCTACTGAGGTTACTTGTCCATTTGGCAATTGTGTATAAAAAGCAAATTGTCTGGACACATAATGTTCTCGTCTCGGGTGCTTAGAGTAGTGATTTATTCAATGCTGACGGTCTACGTTAAGAAAGTTAAACCATATATGGTTTATCAGTGGTACTGGTTCGAGAAAAAAAAAAAGATCAACACTGTTGCTTGGGGGAAAAAACTCGTGCTTCTCCTTAAAATAAAAGAAACCTGCTGGGTTCAAAACAAAACAAAACATGGAACTACATATAAGCCAGTTTTGCTACTTGTTGTATTAAGTGACAGTGTGTCACACAGCATGCGACATAAAATAGAGCAAATGATCTGTGATAAAATTAGTTAGCAACTAGGTTTATCAAATCCTATTGATTTTCTTGATTAGTTGTAACCTCTTCGGGAAAAAAAATGCTTTGATAACTTGTAGAGCCGTGATTCTGCTGACTTTTTGCAGTCCATTGATTATGTCTTACTGTGAAAGGCTTGTGTAGCAGTGTGTTTGAAACGCTTATATAGAAATGCAGAGAGCCTATCAGGTCGCAGCTTTCAACATTCTGAAGCTTGCGAACAGAAAAATGACAGAGCGTCTGAGGCTGAGACTGTGGCTCAAAGTATTAACCGTAACATGGACTCTTTTTTTTCTTTTATTTTTCCACAGACACCCCTGTTGCAATCGGTGTTAGTTTGCAGTATGTGAACAGACACGCTGTGTGCAATAACTCCACTAAATAATAACTAGAACTGGTTGCTCATTGACCAACTGTCCAAATGAGCCTCATCTATTTCTCACCGATGTTTAAAAGAGATTTGCTTTTGGTTCTCCTGTTACCGCCATATAAATTCACAAGTGCAAGCGCACACGGTGTAGCAAAAGACGGGTTTAAAAATAACCATAGTTGTCTAGGAAAGAGCAGGATGCCCCAATTCCAGAAGCTTAGAAAGCAGGATAAGCACTTCTATACGTCCACGTGTCTCCATTGTTTCTGTTGGATGGGATCCAGTTTGCCTCCCATTTCCCGGTACTTTCCCAAACTCGCTCGCTCTGAGAAAGAGTCGTGTTGAGGTTCTGAATTGCTTAAAGTCTGTCGGAAAACAGAGGAGAAACTGCATGAACTTGCAGGCCAGGATAGTGAGACAACGATAAAGGTTTTGGCCTGGACCCCTGTATTTGCGAGTACAAAAGCACACTGTGTTGTGTAACAAATGCGCATGTGTAGGACTTTTTTTGTTGTTGTTGTTTTTGTTTTTCAGCCTGTTATTAGTTAGATTCAGGGTTTGGCCTGAAACTCTGCACTGTGTTTCAGAGAAAAAAAAGCCAAATTTGAGCATTATGTAATTTTGGGAAGCCAGAATTAGATGGTTGGCTGAGTTCAGGGACTCAAGTGTCTCGTACATTGCAGTCCCTGTGAGGGCCTCAGTCTGGGCTGTTCGGCGCTTGAGAGACAGCGGTTTACACATCTAATATAGAGCTCTGTGTGTGTGTGTGTGTGTGTGTGTGTGTGTGCGCGCTCCTCGGACTAATAAAGCCCACCTGTGCGAGTTTGCTTGCTTCTAAGTTAACCCTGAAACCCAAGAGAGGAGATCTCAACACACAACATCCTGTGCACCAATTAAAACTAACACACACAGACACGCACACACACACTAACTCTCTTCTCCCATCCTCCCTCCCTCTGTTCCTCTCACCCTTCCTCCCTCTCTCTCCCTGTCCGTCATAGTTTCCAGCAGCCGGGGAAGGGGGAGGGTCGGGGTGACACAGAGTGTAACAGGACCACAGCGATCCATTCAGCCAGAGGAGTTCTGAGGGATTGCTTCCGTGCTTGTTGTTTTCTTCTTTTCTTTTTCCTCCCTGACGGTCATCCCTCCCCCATGACCCTCCTCAAGAGGCCCCAGGTCGCCCTCATCTACAGCGGGCTGGGCCGTTTTCCTGGCTCCGTGTGTGTGTGTGGGGTTGGGGGTAGGTTGGTGTGCCAGTGGGGGGATTAGGGGGAGTTTCTGGCAGCACCTTTGATCAGCAAAGCATAAACAAGAAGGGCTTGAAAAAAATGGGTGGTGGAGCCGAGGGAGGGGGTGAAGTGCTGAGTCAGACACTCTTTCTGACGTACTTTATTTCTGTGTTTCTTACACATTCACTCTCACTCTTTGTCTCGCCATCTCTATGGCAGCTAGGGGGCTCGTTTTAAGCCACACTGTTACTCGCTCTTTATGCACAAGGATCGATCAAGACAACACAGTAAACGCATGAATAAATGAACGAATGTTAATTTGTTCTCAGTATGTGGTCTCATTGGATATAGGTGGCATGGAGATGAGAATCTTCAGGTTGCAGAAGCTGCACACTTGTAGGACCCTTTGATTCCAGAAAATTTCGGTCTTCAATTTCGATTCCAAAAGTCGTACAGATTTTATTAACGAGAGTTCGAGTCAAGCAGTTCTACACTAGCAATGTGATAGAACCCTTGTGTGAGTGGAACCAGCACTTTCTCTGGTCACAGCTTTCTCTTAAAACCGCATCTAATTTGATTTATTTAATTTATGATAAAACCACTGCCAAATTACCAACCTAGCAAAATTTGGAGAGCTAATTTTAGGTAAATTCATTAATAATTAGTTGACCTGAGTCCCCTGTCAGCTTCGTAGTTTTGATTGCTTTAAGATGCTTCAGGATGAGTGTTTTTTGTAATTTGACGTTTCTGCTTTTGCCAAAATAAAATCATGCCCGACTGTCAACATTAGTGGTTTAGCAGGCGCTACCTATCACACAGCAACATCGGAATTTGATGTGAAGTTTTGGAGTCAACTCTTGATTCTGTAATCAGCTCTCTTCAGGACTGACTCCTCGTCCTAATGTATAGACGTTATGTATAGATCCAGAGTTTGGATCACTTATTTAAGGCCAAAACTTGTACCACTAGCTAACAGTCAAATAACGTCTTTTACCACAGTGAGGTGCACAGCATTTGTTGTCAGAACTGAGAAAACACCACAGCTAATAGCAGAAACATAAGCTGAAGTTTTGCTGTCGTTTTAGCAAAGGTGCAAACACGATATACAGTGGTGCTTGAAAGCTTGTAAACTCTTTAGAATTTTCTATATTTCTGCATAACTATGACCTAAAAAACATCAGATTTTCACACAAGTCCTAAAAGTAGACAAAGAGAACCCAGTTAAACAAATAAGACAAAAATATTATACTTGGTCATTTATTTATTGAGGAAAATGATCCAATAT
>JANZLB010000025.1:14309826-14321842 GCA_026167865.1 Notarius quadriscutis | reverse complement strand
GTGTGTGTGTGTGTGTGTGTGTGTGTGTGTGTGTGTGTGTGTGTGAGAGAGAGAGAGAGAGAGAGAGAGAGAGGGATGTCACAGATGTCACTCGTTTTGATACCATGTCTAAATCAATTACAAATTAATACTTTATCTGATAGTTAACAACTAAAGCACCAGTGCAAAAACCATTTAGCTGGAGCGACAGGACTGTGAGAACTTTTGTACTTTTTTTTTCCTCGCAATAAATATAACTAAGATATGAAGATACGATAATGAAAGTATCTTCTTCAAAAAAGGTCAAAGAGGCTGAACACAAACTGTGCTGCAGATAATAAAGTGAAAGATTGCATATGTGTGTGTGAGTGTGTGTGTGCATGTGAATGGGCATTGACAGGAAGGAAGGTGTCAGAGTATTCAGAGTGCGAGAAGTGAGGGCGAGTTCATGGAGTCAGAGGATTGCTCGCTGCTGCTGGTTCGCTGGTTAGCACTGGCACCGCAGGCTCCCTCTGGGTAGGTGAACACAAATGAAGATGTGTATGAGGGGTTGTGGCAGCCAGTGTCAGGGTTACCGCCGCCCTCACCGACAAGGCACGGGCCACCCGGCGCCGGCTGGCTCGGCCCATAGAAAGAACTAGAAAAGGCTACCTCCTGCATCATCCCTTGCTGCTGCTGCTGCTGCTGCTGCGCTGCCTGCTGCTGCTGGTGGTGGTGCTGCTGGTGCTGGTGGGATGAGTAAGGTGGAGGCAGGTAGAATGAGTCCTCCTTCACAGTCAAACCCACCACTGCCACAGAAGAAGATGGAGGCAGAGGAGGCACCGGCGCCTGCTGCTGCTCCTCCTGGTAAGGAATCTTGCAGCTCGGCTGATGGGTGATGAGGACGAACTCCAGACGCTCTTTCTCCTTCTGCAGCTCGGAGATCTCAGCCTCCAGCTCAGCCTTCTCCTCCTCCAGTATGTCGGTCTCCTGGAAAAAAAGGAGACGAGTGAGAGTGCAAGACACAGAAAAAACAGACAAGTCAGTCAAGCTTTGAACATATTCTCCTCTGATTGGTAAGGTAATGATACAGAGTGACAGATTCAGAATGGAGGTACAAATCAGCAGAGAGAGAGAGAGAATTTGACTGCATGATTACCATGAATGTTATGATA
The DNA here is from genome assembly GCA_026167865.1 of Notarius quadriscutis. Taxonomy (NCBI): domain Eukaryota; kingdom Metazoa; phylum Chordata; class Actinopteri; order Siluriformes; family Ariidae; genus Notarius; species Notarius quadriscutis. The sequence goes on along the minus strand of JANZLB010000025.1, from coordinate 14,320,709 downwards.
GATAACCATAACACTTACCATGCTGAGATTAAGATAATGTTTGTATATGGGTGTAGTATAAAGTCACACGTATAGGATTTATGCAATTAGTTGCTCACCGACTGTAGTCTGTCTGTAAGCTCACGTCGTCGATTGCGACACTTCGCGGCAGCCAGCTTGTTTCTCTCTCTCCGGACGCGCCTCTTCTCTTCCTCCTCTGGAGTCAGCTGGACGAAGGGATGGAAGCATTTTTAACACTTGCACATGTGTATGCAGAGTGTGATACAAACTGTTCAGTCCAATTTAGTGCAAGTCTCGCTTACCGTTTCGTCACGTGTGCGCCGGCGGCTCCGTGATGGGCGCATGGGACCTGGGGTGTCTGAGCTAGGAGGGGTGAAGCCTGAACCGGAGGAGAAGCTTGGCCCTGGCATGTCATATGGATCCAGGGCCACTGACTGGGTCATAGTGGTCGTACCTGTGCCACTCTGCGCTGGTGCCACAGAGGAGATCAGGGTGGGTTGCACCATCCACTGCAGATCCTGACTTGTGGTGATGGCAGTCACTGTGGGAACGAAGGAGCCAGGCATGTCCACACCTGGACCGCTGCCAGCTGACCCGCCACCCACCCCTACACCTCCAGCAGCAGATACACACTCCTAATGAACATGAACACACACAGGATTTAAGCTGAGTGGATCGAAAGGGACAACATAATGCTCTGGTTTATACAGATACTGCTTCCTAGTCCCATGATTCAGATATATTGTCAAATCGGTATAAACAGACAAACAATATACTGCTTATCTATTATGAACCAGTCCCAGCTGAGATATAGAGCACGCTCTGGACAGGATAATATACCGCAAGGCTAACACAGAGAAACAGACAACCATTCACATTCACACATCTGGGCAATTTCGAGTAGTGACTTGACCTAATACGCACGTCTTTGGACTGTTGGAGAAAACCAAAGCATCTGGAAGAAACCCAAGGAGCACATCGAAACTCCACATAAAAAAAGCCCAGGTTGAGCGGCAAGTTCGAACCCGCAACCTCTGGAGGTTACTCTGATGTGACAGTGTTAACCACTGCGCCTTCACTTTTACAGTGTATAAGAAGATAAATGTTGTTGTATGTACAAGCTACAGCCTATGGCCTATCAATGCTAATTTGTTAATGCAATGCTATTATTACTTCATATCTAAGCTTAGAACGAATAAGTTTTAATACTAAATAGGTCTGCCTACATGAAGGTGCAAACACTTCTACACACAATGTAGTGCTCTATAGGCTATGACCAGCATGATGGATTTATTTGATATATTACAGAGGAAGAACACGAGCATAGGAAATAAATGACTTCAATACTTTGGATTGTATATGGTAATTTTCATAAATATTTTATTTCACCTTTTGCTTGATGTGCTAGGCTTTAATAATAATAATAATAATAATAATAATAATAATAATAATAATAATTTTTTTCAGGATGCACAATCCGTGGACCCAAACAAACAAACAAAAGGGTGTCTTTGACGTTTCCATAAAAAAAAAAAAAAATTGCCATCTTCTTTATTTAGAAGCGGAGGCTGACGGTAATGCCCAAGCGCGCGAGAGAGAGAATTCTGGTGGTTCATTAATATTCATATTCATACCGAGCGTCAGACACGAGACTCCACAAGCGTCAGCCAATCAGCGCTCTCGAGCCCGCCTTTCTCCGTCTCCCTCCGCCCCTCCCTTTCCCTCCGCCTTTTCCACGCTCCGCCTCCGCCGTCACTCCCCCAGTGCTCCCCTTAGCAACGCGACGTAACACTCCAAAATAGAACGCATTGACGTCACAGCGAGACCAGAGCGACGAAGACGGATCCGGAGAGCGGAGCGAGGGGGCGGGGCTTAGCGTGAGCACGTCGGAGAGGTTCCACCGCTGTAATTCGTGGTGTGGCATATTGCCAAACACACACACACACAAAGCACGTTGTTAACGGACTGCTCTGCACTCATATACATATATATATATCTATCTATTGTGTTTTGTTCTAATTTTATAGCTCGCGCACCAGGATGCACGGTTTATTCACATTAGTTAGTTTTTTTTTTCTACAGTTTTAACGCCACCGAGCAGTTTGACAGGTCATGCTTGTCATGCAGCAAGCAAACTCTAAGGACTTACTTGTGGTGCAGTGGTGGTGGTGGAGGGGCTCCCGAAGGAGTCCACTGAAGACAGGTACTGAGATTCGACCGACGGAGAGGAACTTCCACGGGAGCCGCTGTCCGGGTCACCGGGGAACCCCTGGAACATCTCCCCGGCAGAGCCGAGTGGAACTGAGAAAGCGCTCGCTCCCGGAGAAAACGGCACGTCACCTGGCGCGCATGCAGCGAAAGAGTTTGCGTTCTAGTGCACTGTCTCATTCATCATCAGGCTACAAGCCACTTTAGTTGACTCGAATGCATGCACACGTCACGTAGTAATAATATAACAAACATCACATTACATCTCAGCCATGCCATCACCTACCGTAACAGGATTTAGTTGAAGAGTCAGTCAAGATGCCTTTCGTGTCTTTCCAAAAAAGTTGCATTAAGATGGCAATCCAGTTCTGCGTTGAAGAAAACAAGTTTACAACTCCAAAGCGGAGACGTCCACCCTCCGATCTGGCGAGATCAAATCAATCCCTCAAAAAGGTTCCTTTTTCTCGAAGTGAGTGTGCATTTATAAATCCATGAAAGAAAAAAAAAATGTCCGCACCGTCTTTGTGCGCTCAAGCCGGCCGGCGTCCCTCGTCTACTGAATGAAGCCATCTGAGCTCGCTTTGTAAAGTAGAGTTCTGTCTCCGCCCCTCCAGTCTGGAGTTCCGCTGACGTAGAAGCCCATATATGGTTCACAGAGCGGTGTTTTTGTTTTTTGGTATCCTAGGCAATGACGTTTAGGGATTCCCTCACCCACAGAAGAAAAAAAAAAAAAAGCTCTAGCGCGCACTGTCGAGAATAGCAGCGTTTACTATAGCTTCCACAGGAGATATTTTTGATTGCATTTTTTTAAATAGAAACTGTAGCCTACAGAAACGATAGGGAAGGACAATATTAGACTCACCTCTGGGCCAAGTGCGTCAAAGAAAAAAAAAATCATATAGCCTGTGATTTTTTGCTTAATGTTGCTACGGGACTGTTTAACAACAAAACAAATTCTATTAAGACATATATATATATATATATGATGGACTTTGCTTGTTATGAAACAATACTTAGCCTATAAGCTGCAGTCTAATAATAATAATAATAATAATAATAATAATAATAATAATAATAATAATAATCGAGCATATAGAATAAATATATAGCCTATAGTCAGATCTTACATATGATCACTGTGCAAAAAAAAAAAAAGTGGCTGAAAGACTGAAAAACATTTGAAAGCTGTCAGACATGTAGACTATGCACCAAGGCGCTATCCGGTTTCTCAGGTGAAGGAAGGGGTTGTGGAAACATGCTTTAAGTGCATCAACTCTCCAGTGTAAACTTTCTCATGGCCTCACGGAATCCCTGGTGGTCTAATATTAGAGTCAGTTGTGGTTGTATGACTGTCCTGGAAAACCTTTTAATGCATAAACAACAAATAGAAATATTACATGCTGTTGTTAATTATAAGGACAACAATGTACTGTATTATTATGGAGTAATGTCCCATCATCATCATCATCATCATCATCATCATCATCATCATCATCAATACTACTACTACTACTAATAATAATAATAATAAACAGGAGAGCTGAAACCAGAGGTTCACCATCATCACTGAGGACATCATCATCACTGAGGACATCAGACCACACTGATCACAGACAGAACAAAGCAACCAAACTTTCCGGAAGCACACAAAGCTCCTTTTGTTTGCGTGTACAGGAAAAGCATGTGCAACAGTGAGACACTTCAGAATGAATAGAAAGTTTCATTCATTGCTTAAGTCCCTGTGCGCGACAAAGTGGGGAGCCTGATTTCGGAAATTGGAAGAAGAAAGGAGGGAAGAAAGCAACAGAAAATTGCAGGAAAGCTTTTGTGAGCGGCGAGGAAATACGAGGCACAACGCAAATGTCAACACTGAGTATAGGGGCGCGCGAGGACGACAACAGTTAGTCAGCAGCACTGCGGGTGACGTCACTGACGGAGAACGTCCTGTTCTGTCCACCAGCAGGTAGGAGCGAAGCTACACTACTCTAACCAGCATTGCATGACTAACACGACTACATGACTTTCACCAGGAACATCTCCCCGGAAAAAACTCTCACGAGTGGCTAAGAACTACCGACCTGTGACTACGTCAGAAAAAAAAGTGCATCATCGCTCCTTATGTGGGATGCAACCAGAGGAAGGAGGAGGGAGAGACAACTAAGCAGACTCAGACTCTGAACTGTTGATCATATTTATTCTTAATTCTAAAGACAATTAAAAAACACTATACATGTCTTACCATTGACAAGGAACAGGCTGAATATTTTGGACAAACTTTGCATTAAAATAAAATAAAATAAAATAAGGCTCCATTCCATTCCATCATTTGTGTGTATGTTTTTTTTTTAAATATATATGTTTAGTAGGTGCATGTGTCCTAAAACAACCGAACATTCTTTATTCAATGCTAAACAACTCAATATCAGAGCCATGTGTTGCCACTATACTCCACAACCGAAATCTGCAGATGTGTATGTACAGGCGTTGCGTCGTCATGGAAACGCCGTTCCGGCATGTCTGACGCAACGACGTCATGACGATGTGGTCTTTTTTTGTTTTTGTTGCGTAGCAACCGTGTCCCGTGGCAACCTCTGGGCCGCACAAATGAGCGTTTCATGAACGTCGTCTCAACGGCTTGTGTTTACACGTAGTGCACTACATATGGCGGCAGAAGCCTTGGTTTTCTATACCCTACGTAGTGCGCTTGTAAAGGGAATAAGGAGGCATTGAGTATTCCGCCATAGTCGGATTTGCAGATACTGAGACTTGCGACGTATATGTATGGCTTGAGTTAGATATTTGGTGTATTTTTTGCTAGCGAAACCTTTTTTTTTTTCTCTCCCCCCCCACTAATCACAAGACAAGATGCAAAGAAGTTTTAGTTAGTCAGATATGGATAATAATGCATTGTAGTGTTTGTTGATTTTAAGGAGGATGTTAGCATTAGCTAGCTTAGCACGCTAGCCATAACCTTTGCACTACTTGGATTGGAAGGCCTTCTCGCGGTTAATAGGTGCTTATTAATATGGTTTGCTTGCTGCTAAAAGTATCGGTTGGATTATATTGGCACAAAACAACAAGGCTAACAAGATTAGCACCTGAACAAGCAGCGAAGTGTTTTGCTCGCTACAGCAGACAGAGCTAATAATTAGAGCGTCTGCGTTTTATGTGTCTTCGTGGAAAAAGTTGGACCTCCTGCTTGTATTTGGAGTCAGTCAGGACTGTTCTGCTTGTGTGGCTGTTTTTGTTTATTTATATCAGTTATATACACGGAAGTGGTGTTTGTGTTGATAATTCTGCACACGAGAGAGAGAGTATAGTTTACACACCCCTAAATGTAGCTAACTACAAGCACACTATGGCCAAAAGTTTGTGGACACCTGATCACCACACCCATATGTTGTAGTTCTTCAAATTGTTGTCCCAAAAATTGGAAGGACATAATTGTATAAAATGTCTACTTTGAAGAATCTAAAATATGATTATTTTTTAAACATTTTTTGTTTGACATGTTTCAGAGTTTTGGTGTCTGCAGTGTAGAAAATTGTCAAAATACAGAACCCCCCCCTCTGAATGAGTAGGGGTGTACAAACTTTTCACTCCTATGGTGCATATACAAATCACTGATGGTGTATAAGTCACTTCAGGATTTTATTTAGCACTTTTAAAAATCTAACTCTTCCCTTTGTTCGTTACATGTATCTTGTATTCACCGTCTATGCATTATTGTCTTTGTTTTGTTATATTGTACAGCCTTTGTGTTGGTATAAAAATAAAAAATCCCTCATTGGACCTAAGAGGCCTGTTGCAGCATGGTGGGCCCAAAGGTGCCCTGTGCCCAAAAAGTGGTGTTGAAGAACCAGGGTTAGGAACTGAAACTCTGTTCCAAACTAGAAGGGAACTCTGTAGAGTTCATACCTTCGCCAAGCCACATCTTAACATTAAAATAAACCTTGGATACTACTAAAGCTGTACACCAAATTTCAAAATCTGTTCACTACTTTTTGAGTTACATTGGGAACAGACTAATAAACAGAGGCGAAAAGATAACCTTGTACAACAAACTTGGTATCCATAAAAATGAATTTCAGTTCCATAATACCCCTTTATTATTGCGAACAAAATCTACATACGTATACATAACTATCTGCCAGGACCCGTCTCTGTGACATCACACGTCAGTGCAACAGCATGTCCATTGTTGTGTCTCAGTTCACATACCTGTTAGTACACTTCCACGTAGTACACTGTGCACGCTACTTGTGTACTGCATGAATTTCGACAATGTAGTGTTGTCTCAAATCGAACATGGCAAGTTGTGCACTTACCAGAAATGTGGATTGCAACATGTGACCGTGACCTGCTAAAATATCTGCCGGCTTTTGTGCTCACCTCTTAAAAATGAAGGCACTTTTCATTTTCTTCATTTGTGTGCATAGATATTTCATGCAGTGTGGAAAATCGACATGCTGTCCTCCAACTGGCTGAAAATAGGTTGGTGGTCCTTTCGCTTCGGCTATGTAGCCAAGATGGCGACCATTGAGGGTGAGAAGTGTACAGTGTTGCACACTGAATATTTAGACTGCTTTGAGTACACCATCTGGATACCCCTAGTGCACTGCATGTTGAGATACTTTTCAGCATGAACCCACTTGTGCAAGATAAATAGTAAGTGTAATTACGGAAAAAACATGAATCTAGACATGGTATTTGTTTACCAATTTGGAATCGAAATGGGGAATCAATAAGCAGAATCAGTATCAATAAAATTCAAAAGATACCCAAGCCTAAGAAGAACTTGAGTGGCCTACACAGAGCCCTGACCTCAACCCCACTGAGCACCTTTGGGATAAACTGGCATGTCGACTTCACCCCAGGCCTCCTCGCCCAACATCAGTGCCTGATCTCACTAACGCCCTTGTTCATTGATGTGAATGAGCACAAATTCCCACAGCCACACTTCAAAGTCTAATAGGAAGCCTTCCCAGAAGAGTGGATTATTATAACAGCAAAGCGGATATAAATCTGGAATGGGACGCTCAACAAGGACATACAAGTGTGTTGTGTGTCCACAAACTTTTGCCCATATCGTGTGTCTGCAGTCCACTTGGTTTTTGGGTGGAAAGATTTTTTTACAATTCATCTGCTAAGTAGAACGAGCATTAATTCACCAAAGTGAAGTTTTGCTTTTGAAACTTCAGCGAGGTTTACACTGGATGAATTTGGTCGTGAGTTGTATCGTAACGTGACATGCTCACTGGTGACAGCTTTACTGCCATTGCAACCAAAGATGGCTGATAAAGTTCTGGAAGTGTCAGAGTATTTTATAATGAAAATCTCGCTGTGACTACTTCCATGACACTCCATTAAAAGCTATCAACAAGAGGATGACATAAGAGTGTGTAAAACTCACAGGACAGCTATGAATACAGTCGTGGTGGTGGTGGTGAAATGTAAACAAAACATGCTAATAAACAAAAAAATCCTTATTATCTGAAGCTTACTTGGAAAAGTGTTTTGTTTTTTTTTCTGTGTGAGCCCAGAATACATTAATTGATGATGCAAGCAAAGTGGAGTTATTTTCTTTTAATCACAGATCTATCGTAAGCGGATCTTCATTATATAATCTGACATAGTGTACATTAATGCGTATTTGTTATAGTATTCGGTCAAGATTTTTTTGGGATTCTCTCATACACTGTGCCGAGAAATAATCTGAATTAAGCCAGCATTATATTTATTCGCAAGTTCAAAAGGTTCACCCACATTGCCAAGATCACTTAGTTAATTTGTTTCAGTCAACAAAAGTTGACTTTAAGAATTTTTTTCAGGTGTAAAAGTGTGCTCAACTTAAAAGTTAACAGGATTATGAAAACAGATTTCACAAAACTTTTTCAGAATGGCTTAAAAGGATATCAAAGTTCCTCCAGGTTCTCCGGTTTCCTCCCACCTCCCAAAACATGCCAGTATGTGGATTAGCTACACAAAACTGCTCCTAGGTGTGAATGTGTGTGAGGATGTGTGTGTGTGCATGGTGATAAACTGGTGTCCCACCCAGGATGTGTTCCTGGGTTGCACCCATTGTTCCCAGTATAGTATCCGGATTCACCATGATCCTGATCAGGATTAACCGGTTACTGAAGTGGATTGATCTTATAAGCAACAGTGAAAATTACAGTTCAGAAATGGGAGAAGTCCAGAGACAAATATGTGACCTGATAGAGTTCAGAACAGGGAGTGTATGTAATATAATTTCAAATTTTGTTTCACTAGTAATATTATAATAAACTATGATTGACAGGTTTGTAATTCATGATGTAAAAGGGCCAGACAAAAGTTTGTACACCCCTGCTCATTCATAGGTTTTTCTGTATTTTGTATTTTCTACATTGTAGAACAATCCTGAAGATATCAAAACTATGAAATAACATGTATGGAATTGTGTGGTAAACAAAAAGTGTCAAAAATAATCCAAAATATGTTTAATGTTTGAGATTCTTAGGAAAGTTGCTACCGTTTACCTTGATGACGCTTTGCACGCTATTGGCATTATCTTAACCAGCTTCATGAGGTAGTCACCTGGAATGCTTTTCAATTAACAGCTTTACCTTGTCAAAAGTTAATTAGTGCAAATTCTTGTCTTCTTAATGCATTTGAGATCAAACAGTAAAAAGTAAATAATAAAAATACAGTAAACAGCCCTATTCCACAACTGTAGTCATCCATATCATGTCAAGAAGCGCTCAACTACTCTAAGTAAAGAGAAACGGCATCCATCATTACTTTAAGATCTGAAGTGACTTTTAATTAATACAAATAAAGAAAAAACATTGAATTACAAGGTGTGTCCAAACTTTGACTGGTACTGTAATAAAAGTGATCTTTTGCGAAATATTAAATATCTTAACACTAAATATCTTTTACTACATTGCAGTTTGAAAGTGTGTATTGTTGGACTTGTATTACTGGAGTTGCAGAAATTGCTCAAAAGTCAAAATCAGAAAGAAAAAATCTAGCTATAGAGATATAGACAAGCTTCTGTGCTTTTGAGTAGAAAAAAAAAACCATTAACAACTTGCAGCTAAAGCAGCCACTGATTAATGAATCAAGTTGGCGCAGACTCCATCTCTCAACCTGTTGGAAGCCTGTGTTTCTATGGATACTGTTAATTTACCGGAGAGGACCAAAATGCACAAAAACAATATGTACCGATGGGCCTTGCACATGAAAAACAAAAACAAAGTGCAAGGTAGAGTGGATTTAAAACATGATTTGATCACTGTTGTTATAATTAGTCATTTAGATTTCAGGGGAAATAAAAGTGTTTACTTCTCATATATCCTCTGGCCTCTCATGAAAACCTTAGCCTCACTGTCCAGAGGAAACGTTCCGTCATCTTTCCTGAAGCGGTAAAACAGCTTCATGTCTTTGAACTCCTTGTGCTCATCACAAACTGCAACAGACAAAAATAAACACCGGATTAACATCTGGATGAGGAATGGTGAATTAATATCCACCACTGAGAATTGCACATGTTCCTTAGCCTAGTTCCATGACGGTTGGTGATCCACATGTAAAGTACAATCTTGAACCACCTGATTGATGGATTTTTGACCATTTAGTTTGGTGATGCAAAGAATCCAACAACAACTCTTGTACATGAAAGAATATTTGAGATGGAAAATGATTGCTTGATTTATTGCAGTAAACAACAAAAATGCTTGATGATTCATGTACCTAAAGATTCTTCATAGAAAAACCAATAGTTCTTCTGTGGCATCACTCTAAAGAACTGTTTATGACACCTTTATTTTTTACAGTATGTATGTGTATTTAATAGTGAAAAGGAATCCAATCCTGGTTTGAGGAACTCGAGAAGAACCCACCATGATGGATGATGCTTTGATCCAGCAACTTCTGCATGATCTTGATAGCCATGTCTCTGTCTGAGGCCTCCTTGTGCTCGATCAACCAATCAATAAGTTCCTTAGCCACAAAGCAGTTGGGGTAGGTACGGAGATGATGCCTTCGGTCTTTGATGACTTTTCCCTCATGGAGCCGCAATCTGGAAAATCCCACAAACAAATTTACTAAATAGGATGATGGCTTGATTTTCATGTTAACAACATGAATTAAGCATGAGTAATTATACTGAAATATAATAAACTACATAGTATTATGATCCTCCAAGAAAAGAGACCAAATATAAGGCTTTAAATTATTTTCCAACACTGATTCCAGAGACCTTCTTTGCATAATTCATTGTTTACCCTGCTAATCAGAATATTTATTCACCCTTTTTTGATGTGTTAGCTCAGTTAGAACACTGAGGTCCTGATTTATGAAAGATCTGAGTGTGTAAGATTAAAAAACAACAACAACAACAACAACAACAACAACAACAACAACAACAACCAAAAAACCCACTATTGATTTATATCTACATTGGAGTGTGTCTCTTAAATAAGAAAAGTAAGATAACTGTTTTGTGTGGTTGCCTGAATGACTATCCAGTATAGAATGTTTTTACCAAAAAATGTCAAATACAGTGGTGCATGAAAGTTTGTGAACCCTTTAGAATTTTCTATATTTTTGTAGAAATATGACCTAAAACATCATCAGATTTTCACACAAGTCCTAAAAGTAGAGAAAGAGAACCCAGTTAAACAAATGAG
>JANZLB010000025.1:14248361-14258406 GCA_026167865.1 Notarius quadriscutis | reverse complement strand
CCCAAGGCAAACTTTAAACAGTGTGTGGATCCACTAGAGGAAGAGGACATTAACATGGATGAACAGCTAAATTATTAAGGCAAACATGAATTAAAGAAATGCATTTATATAATCCTTGGAGCAACAATCAGCCTCTTGTATAAGAGTGACTGCAGAAAAATGGGCTCTGCAAGTATCTACTGATGCTTTATGATGTCCTGATTTGAAGTCTTATCCTTATTGGCACACAATTTTTTATGACAATGAAGGAATGAGTCAAAGAAGATATTCAGGTATCTCACTCCCATTCAGACATACTGCCATGGACATCACAATAAGTCCAGAGATAAAGAAAAGTATGAACACAGCAGTGATAAGTGTTCCAGCCCTGCAGGCCTTAAGGAAATGTACAATCCTTCATCAGTGCACTGTGCTCTACTATGTGGCAAGCATTCATAATGCACAAAAGCTGCAGAGTCCACTTAAGTATGGTCTAAATAGTGATAGGTTAATAGAGTTTAAATAGACAGAGATGGAATTTTAAAAGTACTAGGAAAAAGATGAATGCTTTAACATCCACTCACATAATGGATGATGTTTACCACAGTGCTTCACCATGAAAAAATTAAAAGCCATTGCATTCACTTTTAATATGTTATCTGAGTTCAGAGTACAAACGGTTCTTTATAAACTTTCTACCTTCTTTAACATCACCATCTTGTTTTGGATATGTGGCGTAGGTAAGATTTCAGAAGATGCTGCCAAGATCTTTATCACGTAGCACTCTGTTTATGGCATTATCCTTGACCTCCTAGGACAAAAGACAGAGAGAAAAGGCAGAGACACTTCATTTCATGCTCTGTCTCATAACCTCCAGATGTTCACCTCAAATATTTCCAGTGATACAAGTAGGTGAGCTTAATGGCCCAAAAATCGCCTAGGGTCCAGGTAATGAAGTGCAAGCTCTGTGCAGTTTTAATTGAGCCTTTGGATTGAAATCACAGGTAATGCGTTTCATGCATCATGAGTTTAAGGAACAAGAATAGTTTGAGATAATTTGTTTGTGTGAAAAGAGGCCTCCCTTATGCGCCACGAGCCATTTAATTGTGAGGGGAGATGGCTAATGTCAAAGAGACGAGCTGGCCTCAGCTACGCATCATCTGCACAATGACATCCAGTGTCCATAATTACTCACTGCTCTAAATTAGACCTCAAGATTCTCATGCCATGGACTGAGGGCTTTGAGGGTGAGGGCACAGGAAGTGAAGGCTGATGAATAATGCCTGTTGCTGCTCTGTGGAGTATATCTATGACAGTCCTGTAAGACGTGGATGGAATGTAGAACTGTTGCAAGCAATTTTTCCACAGTGTCTGTGTGCTTCTGATTTACTATGAATAGCCTAAGGCGTATATGTTTTCCCTTGGACAGACAGTAAGGGAATACATTGCTAGATTATGAACTACATGAGGCATACAGATAAACAATAAAATACTACATTTCAAAAGCAACCATTTCAAACTCGCATCCTTTAAAGGGGAACTGAAGTCATTTTTAAACTTGCTTTATTTCTTAGTTAACTTGTTATTCAATTACGTTTTCAGTTTTAATAACCTTATATCGTGACTCGTATTGGCAAATAATTGCAATTAAATATTATACTTATCGGCCTATTTGGTTTTTAGCCATGTTGAATTTAGTTCGTTTGGTCCACGGCCGGCGTCGTTTATCCGCGCGATCTTCATGAGACCTGTGGGAGACTTCGAAACATGAAGTGTCAGCCAGGTGTCAGTGCTGCCATTTTGAAAACTGTTTTCCAAATGAAATATTGCACAAAAATGAATTTAAATGATAATTATTGCCTACATTTTACAAACTTTTCTGATTGCTATCAAAACAAACAAAACTTTTGGCTTGATTACATCAACATTCAAAAGAGGACATACACGTCTTTTGACAATGTTGGCAGATGTTAGTCACTTTGATTACTTCGTAAACAGAAGTACATTTTACTTCCGTCCTATGATGTCTCGCTCAGGTCTCAATGAATCTCATTTATGGCCATTACTTTGACATATGGACTGATATATTACATAGCTTCTTTCAAACACTCATAACTTGCTATAGCAGTGACAAAATAGCTGTCAGAAATGCTTTCCTATATTTAATAAAATGAGATAAATAGAATTTTGCACATAAAAAATTTGCCTTCAGTTCTCCTTTAGTATCCTGTTTGTACTTCACCTGACCATTGCCTGTTTCACAACTCTGCCTTTGAGTACCAATTCGGATTTGTCTGCCAGCTTTGCTGCAATAAACGACTGCATTTTCATCTGTCTGTCGCCTGCATACCTGACACAAATCCTATGTGTTATCGCTGCTTTATTTACAAGGCTTGTTCTGGCAGATGCTCCACATAATCTAAGGGCTTATACATATGGATTAAAACTGTGCTATTATGTACTAAGGAAAAAAAACTAATCCTTGATACAATGAACATTTCTGTTAAAAGAAATGTAAATTGTATGCAAAGAATTTCCAGGGTTCGCACTTTAATTGTAACAGTGAGTGAGCTTTCCACCGCATGAAAGTTTTCATGATGAAGACTTTGCACTTTCTAGTTTCATGACATTTATTTATTTATTTATTTATTTATTTATTTTTGCCTGATAAACTTTAATATAGACAAAAAAAAGAGAGGCTGTTGAGGAGCTGCTATAATGTATGCATTACCAGAACTAATATGTTCTGCAGATGTTCCATAACATTCCATGTAACTATAAATAGTTAAAAAGCATGACATGCCATTCATTAATAAATTAAAAATTTAAATCTTTGGCAAATCGCTGTGGTGTAGGAGGAATAACACATGATGGGCCATGCTTCAAGGTGGAAATAGCTTTCCTCACCACCATGGTATGAATTATTTTCCTAGAACAGCATGGCTTGTCATGTGGTATTCTTTCCATACTATGTACATTTTTTAACGTAGTTTTTAAATTCTGAATGCTAATTCAGAATTTATTGTTTTGGAATATCAGTCTATAACATGGTTAGGGAGTTTTAATAGCTGTTGAATCATTTATCTGTCTCTGTGCATAAGCCTCTTATTCTCTTTGAATTTATCCTTCATGCCACATGCAACTTGCCACATTAAAACCATGCTTCTTTTTTGTGGTTTATGCTCGTGTGCTTTGGACACAAACAAGTCTGACCTTGTTTAAATCTAGTCAGATCATAAGTGAGTATTTAAAACCTCCTATTAGTGTACTAATGGGTTTGTAGCAGAAAATCATTTCTGTATGTATGAGCCAATTTAATAGACTCTTTGTGTCTGTTCAAAATATGAGTGTTTTGTCTTAAGAATTTATGTGTTGAACATGCTTTAGTCAGATTAAAAGTCTGAAGATTACATTTCTTAAAAATAAACAAACAAATATTTCATAACAATCACCGTGAACTATCTTAACAGAGCTTTGGGTGTGCACTGGCATCTCTAAATATATAAATGCCAAGGCAGATATGAAATTGAGAAATTAATGATTATTTAACACCTCAGTTTTCAGTCTGCTTCAGGGAAGTATTTCACAGAGACTGAAAGATATCTCATTAAAACAGTGTAGACTTGAGCCATGTCATGCAGGCGTGTGTGTGTGTGTGTGTGCACAAGCAGACACTTTTTTTTTTAACATTCAGGCATATGTATTCACACACAAGTGTTGATTTGAGGTCATAATAATAAGAAATGTGTGAAAAAACATGGACAGTGCATGAAATATATCAGTGTTGCAGTATTTGAAGCTTAATCATCTCAACAAGCCGTATACTAATAATTAACCTTGACTCATTTAAAAACAACTTTCCTTGACCAGCATGCTTTACGCTATCACAGTAATTATGTCTGAAGGTACCTTGATTGGGTGTGATGTGAAAGGAGTTCACCAACATCTCTATCTATAGCATCTGTGTGACTTCTGTGAACAATGACTTTGATATGTTTCCCTGTACTGAAAATTAATCAATCAATTAATAAATTAAAACTACTTTCTAGGAACTCGAGTTTATGAGTTTAACTACACTTACAGGGGGAGTCCATAAAAATGATAACAAATGTTTGGTTTTACGAAATAGACAATAGTAACCAGTTTTCCTGGTTATTTAGTAACCAGGAAAATGTTACATATACTAACGTCCAGATTAGTACAAGAAGAGCCCTATTTACCTTTTGATACAATTCTAGTTGCTATCTATCCATCTATCCATTATATGTTGCCGCTTATCCTGTGCAGGGTCACAGGCAAGCTGGGGCCTATCCCTGCTGACTATGGGCAAGAGGCAGGGTACACTCTGGACAAGTCACCAGGTCATCACAGGACTGACAGAGAAACACAAACAACCATTCACATTCACACCTATGGTCAATTTAGAACCACCAATTAGCCTAACCTGCATGTCTTTGGACTGTGGGGGAAACCGGAGCACCCAGTGGAAACCCACGCAGACATGGGGAGAACATGCAAACTCCACAAAGAAAGGCCCTCGCCGGCCACTGGGCTCGAACCCAGGACCTTCTTGCTGTGAGTCTAACCACTACACCACCATGGTGCCCTGTACCATATTATGTAGAATTTAAATGAAAGTGTAATAGGAGGATAGTTCCTACCTTGCTGAGGAGCTGACTCCTCTCATTCTCCAGGGCGGTGCAGTGATCCCGCAGCTGCTCCAGCTCCTCCCTGCATGCGTCCCTCTCCTCTGCCATTTGCTCCATCATCTCCATCAACTCATCTTGCTGCTGCTGCAGACTCCACACCTCATGATCATCATGCGATACCTTTCTCACTTCCTCCTTAGAGTATGACTCTGCTATACAGTACTGGGTTTCTGGAGTGGGTGATTCTTCTCCAGCATACCACTCATCCTCGTCCCAAACAGGCTCCTGATACGGCTCGAATATTTCAGTCTTACTGCTCTCCTTGATGTTTATTTGTTCGTATGGATTTACATTTTTCTCATTTTCCATCCCCTCCCATTTGCTCTCTTCTTTGTTTGGTGCGAGACTGGAATGTGTGTCAATGAATGTGCCACCACCTTGCAGCAGGGCATTAGGAGGAAATGAGGCATAAGGCATAGGATGTACTGCTGGAGGTGTTTGTTCAGCAGTAGAGAGTTTCCTTTTAATCCTTTAACAGGCAGACAGAACAACACACTCTCCACTGATCCACAAATACACATTAGGCAAAATAAGGAGATATTTAAATACATGAGTCATAATCCAAATCGGGTTACCTTTTCAGTGATTCAGAGAGAGCAGTGAGATTAATCAGAGGCTGTGGTGGTGATCTCTGAGCTAGAAACAAGACAATGAAAGTTTATATAAAACTTATCCTGTTCCTCTGAATTTCAGAAACCACTGAATTGTACTTGGTGATTGGATTTGCATCCTTGTTTTTAACTTTTAGTGACTAAGTGCTGTTCATGGAACCTGTGACTTTCATGTAGTATGAGAGCTTTGAATCTTTAAAAAATTAATTTGTCTGAAATTGGGGTGGACAATTAGTAGCGCCTGGGACAAGCAGAATTTGTGTTTAAGCTATCCATCTATAACGGCTTATCCTGTGCAGGGTCGCAGGCAAGCTGAAGCCTATCCCAGCTGACTATGGGCGAGAGGTGGGGTACACCCTGGACAAGTTGCCAAATCATCCCAGGGCTGATACACAGAGACAAATAACCATTCACACCTACGGTCAATTTAGAGCCACCAATTCACCTAACTGCATGTCTTTGGACTGTGGGGGAAACCGGAGCACCTGGAGGAAACCCACACAGACATGGGGAGAACATGCGAACTCCACAGAGAAAGGCCCCCGTCAGCCACTGGGCTCGACCCCAGAACCTTCTTGCTGTGAGATGACAGTGCTAACCACTACACCACTGTGCCACCCTTCTAGACCCCTGTCAATATGTACAAACACGGTTACCATCTCAATTATTAGCTATATACTAGCGTTGTAGTACTTGAGACCAGTCTCAAGACCATTTTTTGAAGGTCTTGGTCTCGTCTTGGAATCGAACTCATTTTTACTCGGTCTCAGACAGAGGTCTTGGGATTTTTTTTCAAGACCAGTCAAGACCACAACTGTGGGGATTTCACTAAGTTGCCTGTGCATTGTCTGATTTATTTGTTAACACCGTTACTGTGATCGGATGTAAAATTTCTTGCTTCAAATGCGACCAATAACATGACTCATTGCTAATTTGAAATGTTTCTGCCCGTTAATGGTTGTCATTCCTCCCCGACCCCTTCACACACACTGGTCTGGTCTTCGTCTTGACTTGATCTCAACCCCTCAAAGTTTTAGTCTTGATACACTTTGACTACAACACTACTATACACACACACTATGTATACAAGTAGACGCTTCCCATGCTCACTCACTCTCCCATGATTTGAAACTGAACCTAAAACAAGTTTTATGTTGTAAAATGTAGTTTTGGTTCTAAAATCTAAGTGACTGAGCTGCATAAAGGACTTTGTAAAATCCTTGATATACGCACACTAGGCAAAATAAGTGAAATCTGTATTATTATGCTAGATTTCAAACCAATGCACTTAAGCCATTTTTCTGCCCATATAATACCCCAATCTTTACCTGTTGTGTTGCTTAGCAACCAAAGCTTACAGTTAACAGATAGATTGCATGGTGGGAGAATTGTTTTTCGGGTTTTAGGTTGAAAGACCACTCTAATAAAAATTACTAACACACCCCTCCTGACTTATTGTGTATTTTCGTGCAGTATTGTTTCACATGGGAGTTTTTTTGACCCAAAATGAACATTAGGGATAAAATGAATCAGCCTGGATTCACTGAGAATTCTGAGTGAGAGTCATCTGGAAAAAAAAATTGGCTTTGCTCTTACAATAACATTAAACATGTGCAAACAATGAGCAGTAAAGCTAAACAACTACTGTATATCAGTACAAAGGTCTCTAAGGTAGTAGGAACAGAAGAAAGGAGCTGGAGAAGAATCTGATCAGCTCTTACCGTGTTGATCCCCCTGCTCTTCACTTCCAGACTGCTTTCTGACTCGAACAGAGCTGCGGAGAAGTGTGTGACAGTCAAATTCCTCTAATATCTCCAATTAACACCCATACATCACTGTGCTAATGACGTAAAAGCTATACCTTATCCTGTTACAGCAATGCTCAACAGGTGGATTGACAACATTGCAAAGATCCCAATCACCTGATCCCAAAAAATATCTTTGATCTCATCCTCAAATTCATTGAATATTTTTATAACATCTAGTAACATGACAAGCTGTGGGTTTTTTTTTGTCTTATTAACTTATAAAGAGAGAGAAAAAAATGAGAAGCTGGTTGTGTAATGACTGTTTCTAGCTACTAGAATGTAAGTAATAATAGGAACTAACTAGTTTCGAGGATGTTCCACAACATTAAATGTAACTATAAACACATAAAAATTATGACGTTATGGTAACTCATTACACAACCCCATAAGCGATCATTTCAGGGATAATGTATAGCGAGCCAGTCATTATTGGTTACTTCCTAAAGAAATCAATAATTTGATACAAAATATTGATTTAAAAATAATTTTATTGATTTAAAAATTATTCCACCAATGATGTGGCCCATAGCAGTGGTCTGTTATACAGAAATAAATTTTTAAAATGTTGAATGATGTAATCAACCAATCAGAATTGAGTATTCAAATGACCTGCGTAATAATTTACTATTACAAATACAAAAATGTAAAGATTTATTCCTAGTGAGTTGGAAGCCAATTGTGTTTTGGGGGATTTAAAAAAAAAAAAAGCATCCCTGCATGAAGACGGAGTTAAAATGGTAATAATATTTAAACAATATTAGCTGGCGTTGAGTGGTATATCAGATATATTCCATTCATCTAACATGATATCAAACGAGTCAAAGATGAGTAGCTGAATGGAATCTATCTGATAGCCAATATAATTATACATACACATTCCATTCATGTTTTCAACGTGTCTTCCTCTTTCAAAATTCTCTTAAAATCTTCCATATTTAACAAAGCAAACCTTTCGGCCATGTTTGTTTCCACATTGTCACAATCGCTCACTAGCGCGGAAATTTTACATCTCCGACGTATGATGTCATGTTGTCTTGACAACCATGCAATATCATAAACCATATTCAACGCTCAGTCTCCATTAGGTAGAGTGATGTAATACATGTAGGATAAGTGATATGCTAACAATACTGCATGCTATAAAACCCAAATGAATGAAACCTGTTAGAAGGGAATAGTACACGTTTTTATTCCATGGAAAAAGTGTCCTGTATGTATAATAATCAAATGTACTGTAGTCACATTCTAAAGTGAATACTGAATGGAAATTTGAATACAGTTTCCAAAAGGAACTTAACAGCACGAGTATACATCATGTATAATACACACAATGATACTGAAGTGTCCAGGATCTCGGTTTTTTTTTTTTTGCCCCTTACATTTTATTCTGCTCTTAAATAACTTTCTCTAATATATAGCACTGTGCAAAAGTCTTAGGCACATGTAAAGAAATGCTGTTGACCAAAAATGGCTTAAAAATAATGAAATGAAATGAAATGTTTCAACATAAAAACAGAATACTATAAACAGCGCTAAGCCATTATAAATTAAACAAACTCAATATTTGGTGTGAAACGACCCTTTGCTTGAAAAAAATATATAGTAGTCTCAGGTACAGTGAGTGCAGTTTTATAAGGAAATGAGCTGTAGGTTTTACTGATCATCTTGCAGAACCAACCACAGATCTTCTGGACACTTTGACTGTCATACTCGCTTCTTAATTTTGCACCAAAACCCAGTAGCCTTCATTATGTTTCCTTTTTTAATCTGGAAAGTGCTCTCTTAAGGAATATGCTGCTCAGATACAAACATTTTTTTTTCTGTAACATTTAATTTTGTGCTGGAAAACGAACGTTTGGAACACTAAAATGTTTTTGTGCTGACTCGATAATGTAGAAGTCATAAAATAGAAATCTATAACAAAGTTTGTATGGAAAAAAGATAGGGTGCCTAAGACTTTTGCACAGTAATGTAGATAATAGAAAAGAAGATAATGTCACCATGTGAAGGGTTTTCCCAGGTTGCTACACATTTTCATGCCAGTTCCAAGATAACTACTTACTCATTTTTTTTTTAAAACGATTATTTACTTACTTGTTTGTTTGCTTTACCTTAGCCTTAGAAGAGAAGATGGTGAAAGGCATCAGGTGATAAGGCATATGAGAGCTGATGGTCCGTGGAGCACTCAGTTTGGCTACAAATTTAGCAGAGTATTTTGCTTCAATCCATGGAACTCTCTCAAAGGATTGAATAGTGAGCACTGGAGTAAGATCTCCTCCATTCAGGAGCAGAGGAAGTATTTCCTGCATCCATGTTGTACCTGAAAAATAAAAGTTCGAGCTACTGTATTATACAATTGCCATACATTATACAAAGGGTCCTCAGAGTGGCACGGTGGTGCAGTGGAGGTACACGCTGCTCACTGTCTCAGAGCAAGAAAGTTCTGGTTTTGAAACTTGTGGCTGACTGGAGCCTTTCTGTGTGGAGTTTGTATGTTCTCCCCGTGCCTGTATGGGTTTCTTCCAGGTGCTTTGGTTTCCTCCCACGGTCCAAAGACATGCAGACTTGGTCAAGTGGCTACTCTAAATTACCCACAGGTGTGAATGTGACTCTGAATAGCTGTTGGTCTCTGTGTTAACCCTACGAGAGATTGATGACTTGTGTACCCCACCTCTCACCTGAAGTCAGCTGGGATTGGCTCCAACTCAACTGTGACCCTGACAGATACAAGAAGGGAAACATAAAAACATGACTAAGGATAAGAAACACTCAAAAAACAAATGTGTACATTTATGAGTGGACAAGATCTTCATAGTAGAATTAATAGAGTTCAAATATTTTTTTTTCTTGGCATGGACTCAACTTATAAGCATGGTCCATATATTTTCAATAGGGTTGAAGTCAGGACTTGTTTTAAGCTTAATGTTAGCCTGCTTTA
>JANZLB010000025.1:13947654-13957784 GCA_026167865.1 Notarius quadriscutis | reverse complement strand
GAAACGTCTTGTTGATGAGAGAGGTCAGAGGAAAATGGACAGATTGGTTCGAGCTGCCAGGAAGGATTTAGCAACTCATAGCAACTCTTTGCAACCATGGTGAGCAGAAAAGCATCTCATCATGCAACAGCAGAAGATCACATTGGGTTCCACTCCTGCAAGCTGTCAAAGTGCAGGCACTTATGGATGTATGTGCAGATGAAGGTGGGAAGCAAACTGTCAACAGAGCCAAAACGAGAGATGAGAATGATGGTTGGTAAACTAGTGAGGGTCAGGCGATCGGCGAACAATGTAGACGAGAGAAGACAAAAGGGTGAAAACGTGAAAGGGAGTGCAAAGAGTCAGAAATCAAGAGACAGAAATAACAAGGCTTGGTATGGACTGACGGAGCAGAATGATACTTTGCACTGAAGTGGTGCGTGAGAGTAGCTTAAGTAGGGAGAGCGGTGATTAGGAGAATGCGTGTCAGCTGTAATCAGTAATTGGGAGATAGAGGGTGCTGTCAACTTTGGGGGTTGTAGTTCAAGGTGTCTATGTTTGTAGTCAGAGCATTCTCTGCAGGTTTACTGACAGAAACCCCCTCCGAGGAGCTCCCTTTGGGAGCTACATTCTTACCTCTGGGTGCTGGTTTGTCAGGATGAAGTGTGTGGAATTCTTGCTTGAGGAGTGGGTCTAGTATGTCCTTGACAGTGACCCAGCTCTGTTCTTAAGTGCAGTACCCTTCCCAGTCTACCAGGTATTCAACTTGCCCTCCTCTTCATCTAGAGTTGAGGATCTTGTTTAACTGGTAGATGGGTTCGCCCTCTATGTCAAGAACTGGGTGATCCTGGACTGGCGTGTTCTCAGCCAGGGGGCCTGGAATGGCAGGTTTTAGACTGGAGACATGAAATGTTGGTGCTAATCTGCTATGAGGGGGGAGTTCCAGATGATATGAGACCTCATTTATGCGACAAATTACCTTGAATGGTCTGATATATCATGGCTGAAGTTTTTTGCAGGTGTAGGGTTCCCTTAGGTTCTTAGTTGTTACTTATACTCTGTTGCCTGGGGAAAAGTTAGGATTGTCTGCCCGATGTTTGTCTGCATATTCCTTATATCGGGCATTGATGGTTTCAAGATGTTGGTGTACTTCCTCCCATATTGTCTGACTGCGTGAAAACCAATCCTTGATGGCTTGTACCTGGCTTGGCGTGTTGTCCCAGGGGAACAAGGGTGGCTGGTAGCAGAGTATGCACTGAAATAGTGTTAGCTGAGTTGTGGAGTGTCTGAGGGAGCTTTGTGCAAACTTGGCCCATGGGAGGAAGTGTGCCCAATCTCCCTGATTACACATGCAGAATATCCTTAAGAAACAGCTGATTTCTTGATTAGCTCTTTCTACCTGGCCATTTGACTGGGGGTGATACCCTGATGTGAGACTTACTGACACTCCCAGTCTGTCCATGAAGCATGTCCAGAAGTGTGAGATGAACTGAGATCCCCAGTCACTGACAATGTTCTCAAGGCTGCCATAATACCTGAAGACTTGCTGAAATAGTTCAGCCATTTGTGATTCTGTGGGGATGCCTGGTAATGGGATGAGTTTGAGGGCTTTGGATAAGCGGTCAATAGTTACCATGATCGTGGTATTACCTTGAGAGGGAGGGAGGTCGGTGATGAAATCAATGGTTATGTGGGACCAGGGTCTCTGAGGTACTGGGAGGAGACAGAGCTTGCCTGTAGGCAGGGTTCTTGGCACTTTCGCTTGGGCACAGACAGAGCATGAGGCGATGAAATGGTTGATTTCCGTGAGCATGTTTTCCCACCAATACTTATTTCTCAGCAATTGATAAGTGCACTGACTGCCAGGGTGTCCAGTGGTGGGAGACTAATGAGCCCAAGTTATGAGTTTACCTCTTAGGCGTTTCAGAACATATAGTAGCCCTGGTGGAAGATTGCTGGGTAAAGTCTGCGGTTGTGAATCCCTCACCTCCTTATTGAGGTCCTAGGTGATGGACTGTAAGAAGTAGTGCTGTGGAAGAATCAGGTGTGTGACTGGGCTCTGGTGAGGTGGAGCAAAGACACAAGATAGGGCATCAGCCTTAGAGTTCTTGGAGCCTGGACGAAATGATATGGTGAAGTCAAAATGTGTGAAAAAGAGTGCCCACCTGGCCTGGTGAGGGTTTAATCTCTTCACTTTCTTAAGATACTCCAGGTTTTTGTGATCAGTGAGAATGATGAATAGAGGGAGCCACACATCCAACCAGTGTCGCCACTCTTCCAGGGCTAGCTTAATGGTGAAGAGCTCTCTGTTACCTATGTCATAGTTTCTTTCTGCAGATGAGAGCTTTCTGGAGAAGAAGGCTACAGGATGGTTTTTCTGCTTCTCCCCGAAATGTTGAAACAGAATGGCCCCTACTCCAGTATCAGATGCATCTACCTCAAGAACAAAAGGCCTAGATGGGTCAGGGTGCTGTAGCACTGGAGTGGAGGTGAAAGCTTGTTTTAAGTGGTTGAAGGCTTTTTCTGTGGTGGGGTTCCATTGGAGCCATTTGGGTCCCTTCTTGAGCAGAGTGGTCAAAGGTGCGGCGATCGTGCTTAAACCTCTGATGAACCGGCAGTAGAAGTTTGCGAAGCCCAAGAAACATTGGAGGTCATTTATGGACGCGGGTGTGGGCCAAGAAGTGACCACTGAGACCTTGGATGAGTCCATGCTAACTCCTTTGGCACTGGTGACATATCCCAAGAAGGAGATACATTTTTGGTGGAACTCGCACTTCTCAGCCTTGACGTAGAGGTGGTTCTTGAGCAGTGATTGAGAACCACTTGAACATGGTCCTTGTGACTTGCTTCATCTGGGGAGTAGATGAGGATATCATCGATATAAGTGATGGCGTATTTACCTAGCATGTCCCGACAAACGTCATTAATCAGGCACTGGAACACGCTAGGCACTGAAGAAAGGCCATATGACATTACCTGGTACTCAAAATGGCCAGCGGTAGTGCTGAAGGTGGTTTTCCACTCATCTCCCCTCTTGATTCTGATAAGGTTGTAGGCACTGCATAGGTCGAGTTTTGAGAAGATCTTGGCTGACCTGAGTTGCTCCAAGGTTGCTGGGACCAGAGGAAGTGGATATGGGTATGTGATGGACACCTGATTCAGTCCCCTATAGTCAATACATGGCTGGAGATTGCCGCCTCGTTTCTCCACAAAGAAGAAGCCTGCAGATGCTGGAGATCTGGAAAGGTGGATATAACCTTGCTTGAGGGCTTCTTGAATGTATTCCTCCATCGCTGCATGCTCCCTTTGGGACACTGGTTATATACATCCTCTTGGTGAGGACATACCTGGCAGTAGGTCAATTGCACAGTCATAGGGATGAGGTGGTAGCCCACAGTCCTTTCCCTTGCTGAACACTTCCTTGAGATCCAGATAACATTCTGGAATGTTGTCAAGTGAGTCCTGTTGTGGGCTTTCAACAGAGGTTGATGAGATGTTGACTTGTGGTCGGGCTATGCAACCCTTGAAGCAGGCTGGTGACCATTGGAGGATTTCTTTGCCTTGCCATATCAAGGGATCGTGGAGCTGAAGCCAAGGGTAACCAAGAATATCATAGTTTTCCGTTGTTGTGATGTAGAGGGAGATGAATTCTGAGTGCAACGCCCCCATCTGGATGTGAAGGGGGTGGTGCGCATGGTGACTCGACCCTCTCCAATGGGTCCTCTGTCGATGGCTCGAATACTGAGTGCACTTTGGAGAAGGGTTGTAGGCAGGTTGAACCTCTAAGTGACTGAGCCGCTGGTAAAATTTCCCTCTGCCCTGAACCGATAAAAGCAGAGAGGATATGTATGGAATTTGCTAACTTTAACAGTACTGGAACCTTAAATGATTTTGAACTGAATGTTCATGTTGGACTCACATGACGTGCTGGACCTTCTGTGGGAGCTGCGTGAGCTGGATGGATGGGATACTGTTGGAGCTGGTGATTGGCACTCCCGCAGTAAAAAGTACAAGCCCTCCCTCTTCCTCCTAAGATGTTCTGATCGTGTTAACAGGGTGTGTGATACCTCCATGGATGAACTGGTTTTATACTTTCTTGAATGGACGGATGGTGAGTAAACAGATGGTCCAGGCAAATGGCTAGGTCCATGAGAGAGTCCAGAGTGAACTGTTCGTCTCTGCAGGAGAGCTTGCTCAGGATCTCAGGATGCAGGCCTTGGTGAAAAACTGCTTTTAAAGCTGGATCATTCCATGCACTGGCTGCAGCCAGTGTCCTGAAGTTGAGGGCGTTTTCAACCATGCCACGGGAGCCTTGTGGAATGGTGAGTAATCTCTCACCCACTTCAATCCCCTCTGGTTCATGGTTGAATACTCTCTTAAACTGCGTGAGGAATTGCCCATATGATTTCATTTGATCACTTTCTTGGTTCCAAACAGCACTGGCCCAATGGAGTGCTTTACCAGTGAGAAAAGAGAGAAACATCACAATTTATGCTCTTCAGACAGGTTAGGTATAGTAGCAAAATACATGGAATATTGAAGTAGGAAACCCTTACATGTGTTAGTATCTCCAGCGAATCTTTCCAGAGCAGGAAGTTGCAGCATGGGGCTCAGAGGAGACTTGGGATGTGCTAGGAGGGCCTGCAACATCACAGAGGCTAGCTGTGTCATGCGTGTCAAGGTCTGCTAGCATCTGCTAATGTTCTCCCAGCAGGCATCCCTGGGTGTTAAGCGCAGTTTGTTTTGCTTCTTCTGCTACATCCATGGAAGCAAAGTATCCTGCCAGAGTACAGGCACTTACTGATGTATGTGCAGATGAAGGTGGGAAGCAAACTGTCAACAGAGCCAAAACGAGAGACGGGAATCGTGGTTGGTAAACTAGCAAGGGTCAGGTGATCGGCGAATAACATAGATGAGAGAAGACAAAAGGGCGAAAATGTGAAAGGGAGTGCAAAGAATCAGAAATTGAGAGACAGTCAGAAATAACAAGGCTTGGTATGGACTGATGGAGCAGAACAATACTTCGCATTGAAGTGGTGCGTGAGAGTGGCTTAAGTAGGGAGAGCGGTGATTAGGAGAATGTGTGTCACCTGTAATCAGTAATCGGGAGACAGAGGGCACTGTGAACCTTGGGGATTGTAGTTCGAGGTGTCCATGTTTGTAGTCAGAGCGCTCTCTGCAGGTTTACTGACACAAGCCAAGAACAGGAATCTTAGAATCAAGAACAAGTTTCTATTAAAGTGGCCAGTGAGTGTAGGACAAAATGAAAGAGTTAGCAGTAATAGATTTTCAACAACAACCAATGTATAATTATTATAAGGTTCGAAAAACTTTCAAACTGCTCCTTTAAGTTAAAGGGATTAATTTAAAGTTAAGTTAAACCCTTTAAATTATTAGGTGATGAGTTGAATATGTTGCGTAATCTGTCATGGTAGGAGATGAGAACCACATCCTTAAATAAAATGATTGTGATTAAAAAAAAAAAAAAAAAACAGCTGCATGAGCTGATAGAAGCATGCTCATACTAAGCAGGCTAAAATGCATAAAGGATAAGCATTTTGCCTACGTCCAATTTGGCAAGTCATGTGCAGTAAAGTGGGGATGTAACATCTAGATAAAACACAAAGTCTTTGTTTTTTTCTCTTTCTCTTTATTTTATTGTTGTGAAGCAATGACATGACACTCAGACGATAAGCTGAAATGACAGGAACAAAGCTGTTATTCTCATGAACACAAACATAAAATAATCCCTCAAGTTTAGTAGTTTGTGTATATGGTTCTTATGAATGATATAATTCAATACTAACAATGGCCAACATCAACATACATTTTATAATCACTTACCATGACCTTTATAGAGAGTTTGGTGAGATATAAAAAAAAAAAACCCTAGCATTTATAAGCATTAAATATCCCATAAAAGAGTTTTTTCCCCCCTCACACTGTCATCCAACACTGGTGAGATTTAATCCATAAGCACACATGAACCAGCCTTGGTTAAGTAGCTTTCAGTCCATCAAAAGAGCTTATTCTCTTGTGGAAACAAAAGGAAATGAAAGCTGTTATCAGGTTCAATATTAGAAAGCATATTATAGCATGAGTCACTCTATATGAATTTGAAATCACTTTCAGGACAGCTTTGGGATGTATTATTCTGGACAGTTTTTGGGTTTATATAACTGTCCAGTGTGTATGAGAATTATGAAAAGTATGTAGTGTAATGCAGAAGTTTTCAACCTTTCTGCAGCTCAGGTACATCAAAATTCAAATCAGAACCCCAAGAAACTCAACCATACCAATTTAAAGTAGAATAGTTCGATCAGGCAGGTACTCTTATTATTTATTAAAAATGCATTGAAGTACATAAGAGCAAGAGCTTGTCTGACACAGTGCAGCATCATGAACAGTAACAAACTAAAATAAAATGAGACCATTAAAGACGGTGTTCTGTAGCTCACTCTGGCCCAAATTTGGGTAGAAGTTATATGCACCCTAGGTACCCCTACCTTTATGCCATAAAGAATCAAAATCGGTGAGGAATTGAGGGAGAAGAAGCGATTTGTGTGGAAACTACTCATTAGGGTTTAATTACCCCATATCTTCATTATTAATTGCAATTTTGTAAATTTGGATAGAAGCAATATGCACCCCAGGCAGACCTACCTTCCTGTCAAAAAGAATAAAAATTGGTGAAGAATTGAGAGAGAAGAACCGATTTTTGTGAAATGTGGATGATGCCAGACGGACACCGGACAACAGACAATGGACGGACGACAGACAACACATGGTGGCATAAGCTCATCGTCTGTCGGCCAGATGAGCTAATAAATAAGACTAAATATTACTCCATTAATAGCACAATATAAAACATTAGAGTTTTCAGAGTATAAGTGTATACACACACCCACACACACGCACAATTTGGGGTCAAACTAAGAATGGGACAAAAGGCCATTTAGATATTAAAAAATAGTAAACGCTGTAAATAAATGCTTATCTATAAACATTTTTAATTAAGAAGCAGTGTCATTGGTGTATTTAAAAATACATACTATTTCATGAGCCTGTATAAAATTTCATTGGGTTCTTCAAATTTCCACAGCACACTTCACTTTGCCTCATGACAGATCAGTGTGCTGCGACACACAGGTTGAGAACCACTGATATAATACACCGATCAGCCATTGCATTAAAACCACCTGTTTGATCTGACCCATCGAGGCATGGACTCTACAAGACCTCTGAAGGTGTGCTGTGGTATCTGGCACCATGATGTTACCTGCAGATCCTGTAAGTTGTGAGATGCGGCCTCCATGGATTAAACTTGTTTGTCTAGCACTTCCCACAGATGCTGGGGAATTTGGAGGCCAAGTCAACACCATAAACTCTGTCATGTTCCTCAAACCAGTCCTGACCAATATATGCAGTGTGGCAAAGTGCATGATCCTGCTGAAAGAGGCCACTGCCATTAGGGAATGCTGTTGCCATGAAGGGGTTATACTTGGTCTGCAGCAGTGCTTAGGTAGGTGGTATGTGCCAAAGTAACATCCACATGAATGCCAGGACCCAAGGTTTCCCAGCAGAACATAATCTTCTTCCTATAGTTCATCCTGGTGCCATCTCCTCCCCAGGTAAGTGACACACATGCCTCCAGCTGTCCACATGATGTAAAACAAAATGTGATTCATTAGACCAAGCCACTTTCTTCCATTGCTCCATGGTCCAGTTCTGATGCTCATGTGGCCATTGTAGGCACTTGATGGACAGGGGTCATCATGGGTACTCTGACCGGTCTGTGGCTACACAACCTGGCAGTGTGTGTTCTGATACCTTTCTGTCATACAGTTCTATCATAGCCAGTTTTCCTGGTTCACCACTAGTCCTTCCTTGGACCACTTTTGGTAGGTACTAACCACTGCATAGTCACTCAGATCCTTACACTTACCCATTTTTCCTGCTTCCAACACATCAACTTTGAGAACTGACTGTTCACTTGCTCTCTAATATATCCTATCCCTTGACAGGTCCTATTATAATGAGATAATCAATGTTATTCACATCACCTTCACAACAAAGAAAAGTACAGCTTCATATATTTGTTTCTGGGAGTATAGTATGGCAACAAACACAAAAGAGAACATGCCAAGACCAGGAACATAAAAAACCATACAGTTTGAAATATACTGTACACTTAGTATGATTGACTAATAACACCAAAGGAATCTACATCAAGTACTGTTTTCATAAGGTCTTCACCTTATAAAACAGTATAAATCTTCACTGTCTCCAAGCCACCACCAAAGTCAAGTAAAAGCCTGCTCTTTGCAGACAACATGGCACTTATGAACCACAGTGAAGAGGACCTGCAACATCTTACTGACCAGTTTACATCAGCAATCTCTTGCTTTGGCTTCAGAGTAAGTTTGAAGAAGACGGAGGTTATGTATCAACCCCCTTCAGGTCAACCTCATCATTAGCCATCAATCACCATCAATGGAGAAAGGCTTAAGACTGTCCAGAACTTCACTTATCTATGAAGCATCTATTCCAACAGTGCTACATTTGGAAATGAGGTCACCAGCAGAATCAACAAGGTGAGTGCAATATTTGGGCGACTTCGACACCGCACCTTTGACGAGAGAGACCTGAGGCTATGTGCCAAGCTAAAGGTTTACAACACAGTTGTCCTCAGCTCCCTATTCTATGGCTGTGAAATGTAGACTACCTACCGTGGCCATATTAGGGATTTGGAACACTTTCACCAGCACAAGTTGCGCTCATTCTTAGGCATCTGTTGATAAGATCACATACCTGATGTGGATATCCTAGCTTGCGCAAACTTCACCAGTATTGCATCCAAGATCATAAAAGCGCAACTATGTTGGTCAGGTCACCTAGTCTTCATGCCTGATTATCAGTTAACAAAAAGTCTTTTTATTCTGAGCTTGACAATGGCAAATGCACTCAAAGCGGCCAGAGAAGGTGCGACAAAGACAACCTCAAACATTCTCTAAAGCTTTGCAAGATTGACCACTAAATGTGGGAAGAAACAGCTACGGACCACGTGCTGTGGCGCAACGCAGTACACATAGGTGTCACAGCATTTTGGACAGGACGGTTGTGTTGTGCTTAGCACTGTCACCTCACAGCAAGAAGGTTCCGGGTTTGAATTCCATGACTTACAGGGGCCTTTCTATGTGGAGTTAGTATGTTCTCCGTGTGTCTACAGGGTGACGCCAGTTTCCCCAATAGTTCAAAGACATGCAGATTAGGTAGAATACTCAGCCACTATGGTTGTACAAGGCAGTGCATACTTAATGCCAGTCCCAAGCCTGGATAGAAGGCCCAGTGTAAGATTAGCATGAGCTAAACTGGTTACTAACCTTCTGAAAATAAAGTCTCATCATTTGAGGTTTAACGCAGAGAAGCGTCACATGTGAAGAGGCTAGCTTGCCACGAGTGCGAACTTCAGCAGTCTCAACCAGACAGCTCTTTTGTGTGTGACATCTGTGGTTAAATGTGCCATGCTAACATCAGGCTAATCAGTCACAAATGCTCC
This sequence comes from Notarius quadriscutis, assembly GCA_026167865.1. Classification (NCBI taxonomy): domain Eukaryota; kingdom Metazoa; phylum Chordata; class Actinopteri; order Siluriformes; family Ariidae; genus Notarius; species Notarius quadriscutis. Next base: position 13,948,246 of record JANZLB010000025.1, on the reverse strand, counting down.
CACAGGCGTTAAATTGCTTCCATGCTGGAATCGTCATCATCATAGATGATGGACAACTACAACAAAACAACCTAGTGTGATTTAAGAAGAAGACACAATGGACATGAACTAAGAGGGGAAGGAGGGAGAAAAAAACAACAAAAACACTTAAGAACAAAAACATGACATGCAGTTAGTAACACTGACTCCAAAAGAGACACAACACAGCCTTATATCAACCAAAATCTCTCAGCTGACCTCAAAATAAAAAACCCACAATTTCTTATGAAAGTTAATTCCTTTTGCAGTAAGTCTTACATTCATGTCAGTTTTCATGAAGATCTTATATAGCCATCAAATACCATCAAATACCCCAGAACAAATTAGAAAAGCCCTCAAGCCCCAAGGAGCTTACATTCTTCCCCTGCTAAAATAAGGACTGGAACCTGAGAGGTTTTTATATTTTACGCAATAATATTTTAGCCAATAATAAAATTTTTCCTGTTGCATATTCCAAAAGACCTTAAAATATTTATGGTGTCGTGGAAAATAACATTCAATCGATTAATAGGTGTCAACAGCAATGAGGTTTATTAAAAGATAGAACAGTTGA
>JANZLB010000025.1:12474116-12485174 GCA_026167865.1 Notarius quadriscutis | reverse complement strand
TATTAAACTTTGTCTTGTCAACATTTTGGAAATTGTTTGTATTCATTGAGATATTGTTTAAAATGTTACTTTTCAAAAGGGGTGTACTCATTTACGCTGAACACTGTATCTAGTTTGAACAGTTTGTGCAACGATGACTGTTCTGAGCTGATAAATGATCCGTCCTCATATTTTCTGTTCTCATATTTTCACTGAGGTCCTCTGACAAACTCCTCATGCTTTCTCATGTCATGCATGGCTGCTGTTCCTGGCCTCACTGACCTCACATTCAAACAGAAAAAAAAAAAGTCTTGATACAGTATTCTATTGCACTTGCTCTGTTTTCTTGGCACTATATCTGGTCTGACAGATCTTCTGTTTCTTGTTAGATGGAAATCCTTGTAAGAAATAATTTTCTTTCGAAAAGGATGAGTAATGAAGCTTGTTTTTGATGCTGAGGATGTACTTGGGCCCTTAACAAACAAACAATTAAAAAAATGCATTTTGTGGTAAAGAAATAACCAGGATGTCAAGGACGGAGCAGCTCATCTGGCCTGCCATCAAAACAACCATGACTATTAAACAGAACTGAAATGTGACAATGTGAGAGAGGACCAACCACCATGCCAAATTGATTACAACAGAAAAATCAACAAAGGACTAAATTTTGTTCCCCAAAACATCAATCAGAATGGAATTCGCATGATAAATGAGAGAGGAGATACAATTCTAGTCAGAATAAAATTTGTTAACTTGACCTGATTACTAATTTGTTAGCAAAAAATTGACAATACAATGACCCAGAGTTGTGCAGATGGTCTTGTTCTTTCAAACAAAACAATCAGAATTGAAATCCATTGAGAATTTACAGAGGAGATACAATTTAACTGAAAATAAACACAGTTGTAAACAAATTGTTTACAACAGGAAAATCAGAAAAAATTGTTCCTCAAGAGAAGATCTACCCAAAACATCAATCAGAACTGGAATTGGATGAGAAATGAGAGAGGAGATACAATTCTAGTGAGAGGCCTGGAAAATTAATTAATTTGGCCTAATTACTCACTTCTTAGCAAAAAAAATTGACTAAACAATGACCAAGTTTTGTGTGGAGTGATGAGTTCTTTCAAACAAAACAATTGGAATGGAAATCCATGGAGAATTGATGGATGAGATACGATTTAACTGAATTGTGGACAACAGACAGACCACGCCATGGCAATGGCACATCGGCCAGGCTATATATGGACAGATGAGCTAAAGATATCATGAAGATACACAAGCTTAATGTCCAGGGCCCTATAATGTAAAATTTTCAAAGTTTTTTCTATGATACCATGCCAAACATGGTATGATATGCTTAATTTAGAAAAGTTTGAAGAAAAGAACAACAATAATCATGATAAAATACTGCTCCAGTATCAACTAAACTCACTAATTAACTAGATTTAGATTGATGTCCCTCTCTCTGAGACCCCCAGCCTCCCATATCAAGCAAACAGAAAAGTTTAAAACCGTAACAGACACACATAACTGTGTAGTTTAATTACTTTTTATTGTTTATCTTCTTTAACCATATAATGTCTTGTACACGGTCTTCAGTATTATTTATAGCCAACCTTATTTATTTATTTATTTATTTATTTATACTGTCATACTGAAGAAATACCAGATAGTAGGGTGCTGGGAAATTGAGTAGCCCGACCTATTAATGGCATCTGTATTTGCTGTTTATTTCACTGACAATTAAGAAATTAAACACTTGCAGCACAGTGATATTGGAAAATAATCATCACTGGGGTTGGTAGCCTGGCAGTCAACAGAGTTACTGTTAACATTTACTTGCTTGTTTGCTCAGACTCGTAGAGACCACTGAAGCATGAGGGAGAAGCAACAGCAGCATCTTGCAACCGGCAGGTGTAAAGGTTCTGCAAGCTTTCCTCAACATCATGACTGCCCGATTTATATTTAAAGGGTGAAATTCTGGTGAAGTAAAAGTAGACATTGGAATGACACCAAGTAAAAAACATTATACTGCACACAACCCCAATTCCATAAATTTGGAACACTGTAAAACGTAAATAACAATAGTGCTCTGAGAACACAGTATCCCCCGCTACAATATATTGCAAATGAAATTGCAATATGCATATTACTGTATAACAAAGCCTTTTGCCAAGTTTTGTGAAATTCCTCCAAAAATTGTGAGTTGATTTCAGAAGTTGAGAACCCTTTCCTGGATGGACGGATAGACAGACAGACTTTGCCATGACATAATCCCCCTTCAAGCCTTTTAGCCAGTAGGGGATAAAAATTAGAATATGATGATTTGCAAATCCACAAATGCAAGTTAAAACCAGACAGAAACAATATCCAGAAACACTGCCATCTTCTCTGGGCCCGAGCTCTTTTACGATGGACTGAAGCAAGGTGAAAAATTGTTCCAAGGTCTGACAAATCAAAAGTAGAAATTCTTTTTCGAAATCATAGACACCACATCCTCCAGGCTAAAGAAGAGCGAGAGCATCCGACTTGTTATCAGTGCACAGTTCAAAAACCAGCATCTGTGATGGTATGAGGGTGCATTAGTGTACATGACATGGGTAGCTTGTACATCTGGGAAGGCACCATTAATACTGAATGATATATATAACGTTTCAGAGTAATATGCTGCCATCCAGACAAAATCTTTTTCAGGGAAGGCCTTCCTTCTTTCAGCAAGATAATGCCAAACCGCTTTCTGCACATATTAAAACTGCATGGTTCCGTAGTAAGAGTCTGGGTGCTAAACTGGCCTGCCTGCAGTCCAGACCTGTCTTCCATTTAAAACATTTGGCACATTATGAAGCACAAAGTATGACAAAAGAGACCCCAAACTGTTGAGCAATTGAAACTGTATATCAGGCAAGAATGGGGCAACATTTCTCTTTCAAAACTACAGGTCTCCTCAGTTTCCAAACATTTACAGAGTGTTGTTAAAAGTAGAGGTGTTGAAACACAGTGGTAAACTTGCCCCTGTCCCAACTTTTTTGAAACATGTTGCTGACATCAAATTCAAAATGAGCATATATTTGTCAGAAAAAAAAAAATCAGTTTCAACATTTGATATGTTGTCTTTGTACTATTTTCAATGAAATATAGGGTTTCCATAATTTGCAAATTGTCATGTTGTTTTTATTTACATTTTACACAGTGTCCCAAATTTATGGAATTGGGATTGTATTATCTACCTTATTAGAAATAAATAACTAGTTTATGTTCCTTGGGAGCTTAAATATTGCTTTTACACACAAAATTTCTAAATATGATCATGCGCTTACTATGAAAATTTCTGCCCCAACCAAAATATTCATGATCCCTGCTGCATACCTTGGCCTTTGGTTAAAAATGACTGTGCTGAGTCTGCTTTCTGCTTGAAGTCTGCTGTATGTAAGTGTTCTACTGTATGAACACCTGGGTTCACTGCTGAGCTTGCACTGGAAAAATAAATAGTGGCAACTCTGGGGTTTTGGCCTGCCTCTGTGGAGGTGACCTCATGTTTGTCTTCCAATAGCTCCTCTGATATGTATTTTCTCTTGGAGTCCCTACTGCTGAGCTCCAAGCTTGGCACAACTTCCTTCAGGCTCCTAAGTCAACATGCATGTTCAGCAAGAGAAAACAGTAAGAGAGATGAGGAGTGCAGTGAATACAACAACTACCCCCTACCTAGATGGAAGCACAGGATGTGTAGAGGAAAATGAAAAGCACAAAAGGTCACAAATTTGATGAAGGTGTACTAAAAGCTCCTCCTCAACTGTCTGTTTGAGTCTTTTTCTTTGTTGTTTGGCAAAGATCAACAAATGTCCTCAAATATCCTGTCACAAATGGTGCACTAAACCCTGTAGTCCTTGTCCAATTGCACAGTTTGGTGACATAGACAAAGTGCACAAGTCCTTGAGGTAGTACATGGGTTTAATAAAAACAGCATTTGGGTCACTTACAAATTTGCCATTCTGCGCTCAAATGCATGTGGAGATATTTAGGAATGACTGATGAAACATTTATCATTTTTTCCGTCAAAGATGAATGAGGTTTGTGGTTTGGAGTCATTTCTGCAGTTTCTTCATCCAAACACAAATGGCACAAGGTAATAACAATGATAAGTAATGTTCCATGCCAAAATCAGCTACTTTTAAATGGCAGCTACACATAAAAATGATAGATGTTTATAGATATATGATTAGAAGTGTCACTTATTGTGCAGCTTTAGTTCCCCAACCATCATGCTGCTAAATGACAAGTTAACTTGAACACGCATTTAAATATCTTTTTTTTTTTCTTCTCCATTGATGGTTTTGATGTGGTTGCAGAGGTGCCTGTGGTTTAGCCATCCATGACTTGCAAGCGACATCAAGGCAAAATAGAAACCCGGATGTCGGCCATGTTGGTGGATATACAAATGCGGGATCAAGCTACAGTCCATACAAAACACAGTCACATGTACGCAACTCTATTTGTTTTTCCACTGTTTTAAGCATTATTTTTCACTGCTTTAAGCATGTCATATCTTTGTGCTGTATATGGTTGCGTTCACAACAGTACTCGTGACTGTGGCACATTCCAGTTTATTAGAATTCCGTCTGTGATTCGGAAAGAGGGCGAGGAAACTCTGAGACTTAGTACAGAGAGAAGACGAGGGGATCAGGATACTTCATCCAATGGCCATTTCATTCAATGCCATTTTATCCAATAATTAAGACATTTCGTCCAAAGCCTTTTTCATGCGCACTATCAATTATTTAATGTTTCAGGTATTCTGGTGTTCGTGAACGAAAGTCCTGCGAGAGCGCTGCTCGGTGCCTAAAGATTTAATATGATCCAGCCGGCTTTAAAAATTAATAACTCTGCCAACGGAGCTCGCAGTGAAGCCATAAAATAAAATAAAATAAAATAAAATAAAATAAAATAAAGTCCTTTTAAGGGATTGTTTGAAGTCAGTGATTGCTGTTCTCAATAATTGTTAGTGATCGACAGCTAAAATAGGCTTGTTTAAGCCTTTGTCTTATCGTTAACTTGACTGTGGACTTGATTACTTAGTGTTTGTTGCTGAGGGGAAGAGGAACACATGGCTCAGTGATTTTTTTTTTTAAAGACTCGCTGTGTCCAAAACCACTCACTACTCACTATATAGTGGACTATATAGTGAGTTCACCATTTTTTTAATGCTGTAGTGCTGTCCGAATATATAGTGAGAATTATTACACCCTGTATAGTGGACTCATAATATCCCACAATGCATCGTGAAAAGTAGTGTACAACCACTGGTCACTAAGCAAGCAATATGACTTGCTTGCTTAGTGACCATCATGCATTGCTGAAAGAAAAGCTGTAAAAGCTGTTTTATAAGGAAAGTTAAGTATTTTAGATTGACTATAGCAATAGTTTGTTTTTCCTTATGACAACGGGCATGAGACAAATTTATAAGTTGTAGCGTGAAAATGGCAATAATATTGTAGTGTGTTTGGGGTGAATAGACGGAGGAACACATTATAAACAGACATTCAAGTACAATTTAAAAATAGTAAGAGAATAGAAAATAAGCTAAACTTGAATAAGACATAAAATACAGGAATAAAAATTACAGTGCTGAGTAAGGAATTAATTAAAAGCCTCAAATTTGATTTTATAAAAAGCAGCAGCAAAGAAGAAATTATTCAGCCTTGATTTAAAAGTACTGAAAGATGCAGCAGACACAAAGTACTTTGTAAATAATAATGTTGGAAATATGCTCTGTATAATATGTATTTATCACAAAAATACATGTGTGTATTATTTATTTTGAAAACCCACCAGCCTGGCACATTTTAATTGTGCGACAGTAATGATGTAAATAACGCCGGAGTAGTATCCAAAAGTGTTTTTTTCATTTTATCATTGAGCTCACGATATAGTCCTCTAAACAGAATTCCCTAGATAGTGAGTAGGGAGTAGTGAATGAATGAATGAATGATTTCGGACACAACCTCCAGCTAATTGTCATTAAAGGCAGGGTACATAAACTTAGTTCATTATATGTGAAAGTTCATAGTAAAAAAGTTCATTATAGTGGGGTTGCAGTGTAATTCCACCGACATATACTTGGGCTTTTGAGGTAAAATTCTTTTCTTTTTTCCCTTTCCGACTGCTAAAATTTTCTTGTTAGTGATGTTCACATAACTGTTGTTACAGCCACTACTTAGATCTCTATGGTTAGCAACCATATCTGCTGTGATTGGTCCTGCTCTGTCTGCATCAATGTGGACAACAAGCACACCGCAAGTGTGCCATTTTGGACAGAGGGAGAGTTCTCATAGTCATTCAAATTCAACACAATTCCACTTACTTTCACTTCATACTGCTTAGCACAAGTATTCACCCCTTGACCTTTTACTCATTGCAAATGTCACAGCCTGGAACAAAAATAAACTTAATTTGAATTATTTTTGAATAATCATAATCAACAATCAGTAATTTAAATTTTGAATACAAATTCCACAAATTTGCAAAAGACAGAAGCACAAGTTTAGTGTTAGAGTTCTTTTTTTTTGGTGGCAGAATGATTGCACAACAGACACCTTTAATAATAATAATAATAATAATAATAAAACAAGAATTTGGTGCACAAGTTTTGGGTTTTATAAAATCAACACAAGGTAAAACTTACACATACAGGATAAAAATATACATACACACACTTAGATTATTAATTCAGTTGTGCTGAAAGTTATAAAATGTCTTTTAATTTGCTGATACCTCTGAACTTCCTATTGGTGATCATGATTTACTCGAGCTGGTAGCTCCTCTGTGCCAAAATAAAAAGGGTTGGTTTGACAGCACTCAATGGACTGACCAACACACAGTATAATGGGGAATTCCAAAGAGCTCAGTGCAGATCTGAGAAAGAGGATCATAGATTTAAACAACCCAAGATTGTCTCAACCATTTATAAATATCTGCAGATTCTAAGATAATCAGTTCAAACAATTGTATGTAAGTCCAAGTAATTGGGCAGTGTAGCCATTTTGCCAAGACACTTTCCTGGAAGAAGAACCAAGCTGTCACCCTCAGCTGAGAGGAAAATGGTTTGGATGGTCAGAAACAACCCAAGAACCAGGCACAGGTCTGCCATGAACTGGAAGATGCTGGAACTCTGTCTACATTCAAGCAGGTTTTGCAATGCCTTGGATTAAGAGATTGCCATTCAAGAAAGAAGCACCTGCTCCACAGTTGACACCTTCAAGCTTGACTAAAGTTTGCTGTTGACCACACTGACAAAGTAAAACCTTCTGGAGGAAAGTTTTATGGTCAGATGAGACAAAGATTGAGTTGTTTGGTCACAAAACATGGTGGTGGTAGGATCATGCTCTGGGGCTGTTTTGCTGACAGTGGAACTGGTGCATTGCACAAAGTGGATGAAATAATGAAGAAGTAGGATGACCTCAGAAGAAGTAGGATGATCTCAGAATTCTTCAGCATAACCTCAAGCCATCAGAAATGGGACACAACTGGCTGTTCCAACAGGACATTAACTCCAAAAACACACCAAAGCTGATTGTGGAAAGGAAAAAGCAGGCTAACAAGTCCTGACCTCAACCCAATTTAAAAATATGTGGAGTACACTTAAAAGTCAGGTCTGTCCCAGGAAAAACACAAATTTAATTGAACTCTACCAATTCTGCCAAGAAGGGTGGTGAAATATCCAACCAGAATTCTGCCAGAAGCTTATTGATGGCTACCAAAAGCATCTGGTCAAGGTGAAACTTGCTGAGGGCCATTTGACCCTGTATACACATCTGTTTGTATGCAGACCTATTTCTGATTTTGTGTTGATTTCAGAAAACCCCAAATCAATTAAAACTCATGCACCAAGTTCTTGATTTTTTCAATCTATTAAAGATGCATGTTATACAACCTTTCTGTCACAGAAAAAAATAAAGCTCAAATCATTGAAAGCCCAATATTACATTACAAACATTTAGCAGATGGTCTTATCCAGAGTGGCATACAGTGTACCCAGAGCAGCCTGGGGAGTAGTCGGGGGTTAGGTGCCTTGCTCAAGGGCACATCAGCCATTCCTGCTGGTCCAAGGAATCAAATCAGTGACCTTTTGGTCCCAAAGCTGCTTCTCTAACCATTAGGCCATGGCTTCATATTACTATGACTTTCTTGTCCATGATGACATTCATGTCCATGTCTGTAGACTTTTGACTGCAACTGTAATATTGTTGAAACCTTATGATATAATGTTCTGCTCAACCCAAATAGTTTCACTGTTGAGATACTGAAAGATGCTAGATTTTAGCCATCCCATCTAATAGCACCACCAGCTGTCACTCCTAAGTGGCAACTGATATTTAAATTAAAACAGTCTAAAAATGCTGCCTACATCTGATGGCAAGTCACTGATAAAGTAATGTTGGAAATTTGGGTAGCACAGTGGTGTAGTGGTTAGCACTGTTGCCTCATAGCAAGAAGGTTCTGGGTTTGAGCCCTGTGATTTTCTGTGTGGAATTTGCATGTTTTCTCCCATGTCTACATGGGTTTCCTCTGGGTCCTCTGGTTTCCCCCACAGTTCAAAGACGTGGTTAGGTTAACAGGGGGTGGCCTTGGGCTGAAATGCCCTTGAGCAAGGTACCTAATCCTCAACTGCTCCCAGGGTGATGGATCATAGCTGCTCACTGCTCTGGGTATGTGTGTGTGTGCTTGTTGCTCACTGCTTCAGATGGGTTAAATGCAGAGGATGGATTTCACTATGCTTGAGTGTGCATGTGACAAATAAAGGCTGTTTCTTCTTGGCTTTTTTTGGTTCTGGGTTCAATTGGGTGGCTGATGGGGGCCTTTCTGCGTGGAATTTACATGTTCTTCCAGTGTCTGCGTGGGCTTCCTTTGGGTGTTCCGGTTTCCCCCACAGTTCAAAGACATGCTGACAGGCAATTTCCCAGAGGTGTGAATGTGTGTGTGAATGGTTGTTTGTCTGGGGAAGCTGCAACAGGCCTAACAAGCCAGCAGTAGATGAAGTGTGCTCAAGATAGATGCAGACAGCCTCATAAGAGGCTGGCAACTGACAGGCCAATTGGCCTACAGGCCGTCGGAATGAGTGAGTGAGTGAGTGAGAGTATTGTTTGTTTAGAAAAACTTTAGAATAGGCAACTTGACCCATAAGACCACAATAATTAATGCTTTCTGACTGGAGAACTTTAAACAAGCTACAGTCTAAATTTAAACCCAAGGTGCGCTTGTTATGGGTGAGCCCCCTGGCCAGCTATAATGACTCAGGGATGGATCTGCTAGTTTTCAACTTGGTTTAGCCATGTGTTGTTTCAGTTAGCATATTGTTATGGTGATCCAGCAATGGCAGCAAACATAACTGTAGAGGAAAAAGTCATGGTAGTCTTTTGGGTTTTGAGAACAAGCAAACACATTTGGGCTGTATATAGAATGTTTATGGGATGTAAGTAGTGTAGCTGAGCCTCAACTGAATAGAAGAACTCAGACTAGGGTGGTGTAGTGGTTAGCACTGTTGCCTCACAGCAAGAAGGCTCTGGGTTCGAGCCCAGTGGCTGATGGGGGCCTTTCTGTGTGGAGTTTGTATGTTCTTCCCATGTCTGTGTGGGTTTCCTCCAGGTGCTCTGGTTTCCCCCACGGTTCAAAGACAGCCTTAGGCTGAGGTGCCCTTGAGTGAGGCACCTGCTCCCTGGGCACTGTTAGCATGGCTGCCCACTGCTTTGGGTATGTGTGTTTATTGCTTGCATGTGCGTATGTGTTCACTGCTTCAGATGGGTTAAATGTAGGGAGGAATTTCACAAGTGTACGTGTGATGAATAAAGTTGTTGTTCTTCTTTAAATCATGTTTTCAATGATATGTCACAGTCTGGCCAAATTCCAGGATCCATGAAACATAGCCAGGGAAATCCGTGATTTTCTAATATTGTTATGGAAACTCTCCAATATCAAAGTTATCTCTTCTCAAAGTTATTATACCTGTAAATAATCCCTATTGGAATCTAATGACAATTTTAACAAAACAGGTTCCATTGGTGGAAAGTTTATAGATAAAAAAAAATAGTCAGAATATTATCGTACAAATTTGCCTCTTTAAAGTGTAGATTTAAAAGTGTTGGCATGATTTTTCTTTTTGATTGTTAAATGACTATCATTTAAATGAATTTGTTTTTCAATACAGGAAAAACATTCATGGTATTTAAATATGTTTTTTTGGTGACTTTAAATCAGATGAAAAAGGTTTTTTGAAGATTAATTCGTGAAGCTTTTTCCTTTTTTCATATTTAATCAAACAAACAGAGATGATGGGTACCCATGCATAGAGAATGCACACATGCTGGTTCTTAAAATGATATTTATGAACTTGATTTCCAGTAACACTGATAAAAGCTCCTCCTGACAGCTGGCTGGTACAGAGAGGTGCAGAATGGGGAAACTATCTCACTGCGGTGGTAGTGAATTGGTGATAAGCCAAACCTACACTCCCTCTGTTGCCCATGCCGACTTCCACCCCCTGCACATCCACAACCACTGCGCAAGATGTTGCGGTTGCCTCCAGCTCAGTCATAACGGACGCCGACGAGAGGAGCTAACGACCCAAACCGCTGGCAGTTAACTCCACAACGCCTTGAGAGAAAGAAAGAGCTGCTGTCTGCTCCACCAAAAAAAAAAAGTTTCACAACTGTTGCTTGGTAGGGCAAAGCACATCAAAGTGGTATCGATGCAGGTTATGTAAACCTTGTCTCATTTGGAGCTCCAATTTACAGCTTCCTACAATTGTGGTGAGATTATTGCAGTTAGAGGCCTGTTACTTGTTGGCACATTATTTATGCTTGAACAAATGTTTCAAAAACATTAGGCCATTTTAAAGAGACCCCCCCCAAAAAAATGTGCTAATCAAATATTTATTAATACAACCCTGATTCCAAAAAAGTTGGGACAAAGTACAAATTGTAAATAAAAATAGAATGCAATGATGTGAAAGTTTCAAAATTCCATATTTTATTCAGAATAGAACATAGATGACATATCAAATGTTTAAACTGAGAAAATGTATCA
>JANZLB010000025.1:11748544-11761424 GCA_026167865.1 Notarius quadriscutis | reverse complement strand
GGAGGAAACCCACGCAGACACGGGGAGAACATGCAAACTCCACACAGAAAGGCCCTTGCCGGCCGCTGGGTTTGAACTCGGAACCTTCTTGCGACTGTGCTGATCACTAACCACTACACCACCGTGCCACCCAAGTTTGACTCCCTACTCGCACCTGTATTGCAGTGTGCCTTGCCAGATGGCAGTAGGTACCATTTTTATGATGGTCTTTGGTGTGACCCGACCGCAAGTAGAACTCGCGATCTCCTGGTTGAGAGGCAGACACGTGAACCACTAGACCAGCTCACGGTAAGAAGTGAAATATTGGAGGTGAAAAAATGGTGAGAAATGAGTGGCATATCTGAGCTGATACACCACTGCTAAACAGCAGCGACCAATGTTTTCAACTCTCCCTTGAGTCCAGATATGTGTAGAATTGTAAGCAGTGAAGTGGTGACTTTATTCCAGCAACAGCACTGAATTACAGGTCAAGTAATTACATTTGCCTCACATTTTTATCCAACATTGTAAAGAATGTAGGCAGGATACGACTGACCAGTTGAGGGTCTTGCTCATGTGGTAGCTTGGTAGTGCTGGGATTTGACCTTGCAACCTTCCAATCAGCAGCCCAGTGCCTTAACAATTGAACCACCACATCCCAGTCCAGGGTTTGTGTATGCAGCATACACTGCAAGAATAGGCATATGGAAATGATGCACAAACTAGGAGTTAAGAGAGAGCAGGGTAGTCAGAGTGGCATAGCAGGGAGGGGAGAGGGTGGTTGGTTGCAGACATGTGGCAGCAGATGGAGAGCAACTGGTGATGGTGCGGTTGGAAGATGAGGCAGGGTATGGGAGCTTCAGATCAAGAGTAAATGGAAAAATGCAGGAAACGGCACCAGATAGAACAGTGGGACAAGATATGCAGAGAAAATGTCTCTTACTAATTGAACAAGTAGTAATGTTAAAGGCTGGACCATTCGTCCATTTATTGTTAACATTCTTTGACCAAGTTAATGCAGCTGATATTATGAAATACATATACACCAATCAGCCATAACATTATGACCGCTGACGGGTCAAGTGAATAACATTTTAATTATCTTATTACAATGGCATCTGTCAAGGGGTGGGATATATTCAGCAGCTGCAGTAAGAGAACAGTCAGTTCTTGAAGTTGATGTGTTGGAAGCAGGAAAAATGGGCAAACTTAAGGATCTGAGTGACTCTGACAACAGCCAAATTGTGATGGTTAGGTGACTGGGTCTGAGGATCTCCAAAATGGCACATCATCTGGGGTGTTCTTGGTATACAGTGGTTAGCACCTACCAAAAGTGCTCCAAAGAAGGACAACCGGTGACAGGGTCATGGGTGTCGAAGGCTCATTGATTCACATGGGGCGCGAAGGTGAGCCCATATGGTCCAATCCCACAGAAGAGCTACTGTAGCACAAACTACTGGAAAAGTTAATGCTGGCTAAAACAGAAAGGTGTCAGAAAGCTGGCCCTTGTCAAAGTTGCTCAGATCCTTATGCTAGCCCATTTTTCCTGCTTCCAACACATCAACTTCAAGAAGTGACTGTTCTCTTGCTGCCCAATATATCCCACCTCTTGACAGGTGCCATTGTAATGAAATAATCAGTGTTATTCACTTCACCTGTCAGCGGTCATAATATTATGGCTGATTGGTGTATAATTGCTGATATGAACTAGAGGGGGAAAAAACATTGTTTGTGATGCATCAAGAAGCAAAATAAATGGTATCCTGCAAGGTCTGTTTTGGGCTTTTTACATGTATATGAGATAATTTGTGAGTGCAATCCTACACACATTAGTCAGATCCTGTTGGCATATTTGGTTTGCATGGTACTTAGTTTTGTTGTTTGGTTGAATTGGTTAGTTTGGGATATTCAGTTGGGTTTAAATTTATTCATTTATTTATTTATTTATTTTTTGTCTTTGATTGGTTGGTTGGGGTGAGTTGGAATGGATTTGATTAAGTGGTTTGATTTGGGTTGGTTTGGTCAGTGGCAGCACAGTGGTGTAGTGGTTAGCACTGTTGCCTCCCAGCAAGAAGGTTCTGGGTTTGAGCCCAGTGGCTGACGGGGGGGCCTTTCTGTGTGGAGTTTGCATGTTCTCCCCGTGTCTGTATGGGTTTCCTCTGGGTGCTCTGGTTTCCCCCACAGTCCAAAGGCATGCGGTTAGGTTAACATGGCCTTGGGCCGAAGTGCCCTTGAGCAAGGCACCTAACCCCCAACTGTTCTCCTGCACTGTAGCATCACTGCCCACTGCTCTGGGTATGTGTGTGTGTGCTCATTGCTCACTTGTATGTGCATGCATGTGTGCACTGCTTAAGATGGGTTAAATGCAGAGGATGAATTTCACTGTGCACGTAACAAGTCAAGGAGGCTGCTTCTTCTTCTTCTATCATGGAGTTACCAATATGACATCCAGAATGATAAACAACCTATGCTAGTATGTATAGAATAAACAGCACTACATAAAAATTGTATATGCACAATTTTAAAAGTTTTTATTTTTTTGTGCAAATTGTATAAGCACAATTGTATATGCTACTGCTGAGTACTGGATCATGAGCATGTACTGTATTTACAATGAGAGTGAGGCCATAGGGCAAGCAGAGAGGCTTTGAAAATGATCAACTGAAAAATAATGAGTTCTGTGGCAATGCCTGAAGTGTTATAATAGCCATAAATGGAGCTCCGAAAGTCAACTAAAATTTAATATCAGTGGCCTCTTTCTCTGGCAGCATCCAGGTGTCATTTGAATGCTATGGTTATAACATGGCAAGTGTCGGTGTTGCGTTCTGCACTATCAGTCATTTCACAAGTGGAGATGAGTTTTGGTTTTGGTGCAGGCTGTTTGAGCTTAGGTGACACGCTGCAGTGGCTGAGCTACTTTATTGGAAGATTTAAACTACGTATGGTAGGAATTTTGGCCAACATAAACATTAACTCACAACTAAAAGATGAATAAATAAGGCACAGTATTTGGTGGTGCAGAAAAGTAGACATTTGTTGGTTGCGTAAGAACCCCCTACCTTCCCCCAGCCCCAAGCCACACACCTGAATCAACAGTACGGTTGAATGCAATTATAGGTACTTCTGGGAATCACCTGGGATATGTCTCTCTCTCAGCTTTGCAGATATGAATCCTGATATTTCTGCCCATTCTTCTTGGTAAAATTATGCAAGGGACTGTTTTTGGAAGAAGTGCAAACAAATTTTCACACCTACCTGCCAAATTTGATGGAATATCAACAGCGCTGCCCTGCAGGAACATGTAATATAGGTACCTCTGTGGAAAACCTGGTAGCAGTAATAAATGATGATTCACACATCTAGAGGAATGAGTGAGTGCTTGGAGGGGAACTCTGATCGAAAGCAACAGACAGACTTATTAATGTTTTTCCAATGCTCTTGGACTATGAGCATGAGGTAATATTGTGTCAAAATGCAGGCGACGAACCTTTGTTCCCACTTGGTTCAGCCAACACTGAGTAAGGAGAAGTAAAGTAAAGATGTGTGGGTGTGCACTTCCTTATCCACTCACTGTATACACAGATGAATTCATTGCTAGTATTCAGTACTCTCACACACTTTTTATTTTCTTCCACTTGGTGTTTAATATAGCTTTTTTTTCTGTGCTTTCACGTTATTTATTTATTTATTTTAAATGCAAATGTGTGCCAGAAGCACATACATATTTATCAGGGGTGCTAACATTACTAACAAACAAATACATGCAGGCAGAGAGAGAGAGAGAAAGAGAGAGAGAGAGAATGAATTTTAGGAATAAGATGGCCATTCATTCATTCATTCATTCATTCTTATTTTTCATATGTATACCAAGGAACATCAAGGCAAAAGTCAGCATTTTTTTTTAAACCAACCAATGGTTTCAGTTGTAAAATCTCCATACCAAGGGGTGAAAAATCACAAATGCTACAGCTAATCTACTACACAGCTCATCCACTATCCACTATAGTATTATTTTAAGCAATTATACAATTCAAATGCAATATACAATACATTGTTTAATTACACAATCTCTGGCATCATGGGCGGCACAGTGGTGTAGTGGTTAGCACTGTTGCCTCACAGTAAGAAGGTTCTAGGTTCAAGCCCAGCAGCCAGCAGGGGCCTTTCTGTGTGGAGTTTGCATGTTCTCCCCGTGTCTGCGTGGGTTTCCTCCAGGTGCTCCGGTTTACCCCACAGTCCAAAGGCATGCAGGTTAGGATAATTGGTGGCTCTAAATTGACCGTGAATGGTTGTTTGTCTCTCTCTATGTGTCAGCCCTCTGGTGACTTGGCCAGGGTGTACCCCACCTCACATATAGTCAGCTGAGATAGGCTGCAGCTTGCCTGCGACCCTACACAGAATAAGCAGTTATGGATAATGGATGAATGGCCAGATAGATAAATAAATTAAATAATGTCTGCCATTACTGCCTGAGATGGGTGAATATGTTTTTGAATGGGTAAAGGGATATTTTCTTTGAAAAAATATTTATTTTTCTTTATCCCATAGCCAGAAAGGACCATAAGGGCACCACTGATGACATTTTTAACAGTTCATCATTGGTGTGTCTCAGGCATTTAAACTTGAACAATTTAGAGTAGCCAGTTAGCCTAACTGCATGTCTTTGGACTGTGGTGGAAACATGCAAACTCCACACAGAAAGGCCCCCATTAGCCACTGGACTCGAACCCAAAACCTTCTTGTTGTGAGGCAACAGTGCTAATCACTACACCACCATGCCACCTTTGTAAGAGTTACACAAACTAAATAACAGCACAATCATGGAATTACCTTCATACACTTTATTCAGACTTTATTAGGAAGACCATATTCATACCAGCTGTTTCTTCAAGATGGATTTCACAAATTGTTTGAAACATTCCTTTGTGATTGTGCTACATGTTGACATGATGGCATCACATAACTGTTGCAGAGTTCTCAGCTGCACATTCATGCTGTGAATTTCCTATTCAATGACGTCTCAAATTTGCTGTATTGGATTCAGATCTGGTGACTAAGGAAGTATACGGAACTCATTGTCATGTTCATGTCATATTTGAGATGACTTGTACTTGTGAATTATCCTGCTGGAAATAGGCATTAGAAGAGAGATAAATTCTGTTCCATTGCAAGATACTCAATTGGTATTAAGGGATTCAGTGTGGGCCCCTCATGTCCTCTCCACTCCATTAGACCACCACCAACAGCACCCTGGACTGTTGACACAAAGAATTTGCATATCTTCTCCCTATTTTGTTCTCATTCACACATATTCACTTGTATGCCAGACATTTACGCATGATGAGCGGAGCTGAATGAACCATTGTCAAGGCTTTGCTGATGAGGTTATTTGTTCAAATGTCTGTCTAATTAGCACAGGTGCAGGCAAACACATTTGTAGTTGGATGTATTACTTCATTTTTGTTTCTTTTCCCCTCCTTTAAAGCTCAAAGTCATAACAGCTATATTGTGGGCTGTGATAAACTCTGCTTTATTACAAAAAAAAAATCACTATTACATACTCACATGCTCGCGACACTGTCGAGCTTCTCATTTGCCTCCAGAAAGAAGATACAGCCCAGTAGATCCTCTAATGGTTTGACTCAGCCATAATCTCTGTGGCACAGATGTCTCTATTACATCAGAACACTAATTAGTGAAATATGGACTCAGGTGAAGGAAGTAATGAAAGGCCAACATCTCTCATTTCTGTATCTACTCAAAGGTGTAATAAAGTCTTCCAGGAAAAAGCCTGGAAGATAATGCCTTCTCAGGAGGGGTCCCACTGTTCTGGGTGATTTTGCCAGGTGGGAGTTAATGTGTTCTCCAAAATTCCTTGTATTTGAGGATGATGAAGAGGAGTTGTGGAGGTCAGTAGATGTGCCCTGATTAGCATTTGCACTGGTATAAGTACAGAAAATATGAATCTAGATGCCCAGGTGTGCTTGACTAGCCTGATTGAATTCCCTCCTCCTTTCATGGCTGCCACCACCACAGCTCACTTTTCATCTCAGCCTAATCTCATTATGATTTTATGGCCTCTGCCGCCTGGGGATCTGAGGCTTTAGGAGCGCATTGAGCTGCCAAATAGATTCCCTCAAGCTGCTTGAAAAAAAGATAAAAACCAAATAACAGGGAAAATCCTGAGCTCCTTTCCAGTTTTACTTGATGGAGTTGTTCTTGTATTTCTGTTTGCTTTTGCTTTAGCTAGTGTTTTTTTTTTTTTTCCCCCATTCTAATAAACCTTGATCACAGTTGTCATTACATAATGGCAGAACTTGGCTAAGGCTAATGATAGCCAATTAGCTGTAGCCTGGTGAGAGAGAGAGAGAGAGAGAGAGAGAGAGAGAGAGAGAGTTATTTATTAATATGTCTCATCTGTGGGCTGTATAGTATTTAAGTCACATCAGAGCTGGCTATTAACGTGTGTTGAAGGGTGAAATGGATTGATCATTATTAAATAATTAAGTGAGGGATCCTCTAGTTTATTTCAAATGCTGTGGACACTCCAAAGATGGCCATGGATTTACTACTTCGTCAATGAATAAATATAGGCAGCAAGTGTCTTGCTTTGGCACTCAATCATGTGAGAATAAACTGCCTTTATGCCATTAATTGATTTCAGATGCAACAAAAAAGAAAAACACTTTAAAACACTTAAAGACATTAAAACACTTTAATAATCAGCTGCAATTTCCCTAGGCAGCTTCCAAACAGGAAAATCATTGTGCATATGTGTGTCTCTGAATTTTAATTCATAAAAAAAGAGAAAGAAAGAAAGAAAGATGAGAAGTGAATAACATTTGATTATTTTGTTACACTGGCACCTGTCAAGGGGTGGGATATATAAGGTGGCAAATGAACAGTCAGTTCTCAAAACTGATGTGCTGGAAACAGGAAAAATGAGTAAGTGCAAGGATCTGAACAACTTTGACAACGGTCAAATTGTGATGGCTCAACAACTGGCTTAGAGCATCTCCAAAATGGCAGGTCTTTGTGGGATGTTCCCAGGATTCAGTGGTTAGTATCTCCCAACAGTGGTTCAATGAAGGACAACCAGTGAACTGGTGACAGGGTCATTTGCACCCAAGGCTCACTGATGTGCATGGGGTCCCAAGGCTATCCTATCTGTTTCAATCCAACAGAAGAGCAACTGTAGCACAAATTGCTGAAAATGTTACTGCTGGCTATGACAGAAAGGTATCAAAACACAAAATGCATTGTAGCTTGTTGCATATGGGGCTGGTTCACAGTGCCTATGCTGAGCCCTATCCACTACCAAAAATGCCTACAACAGGCACGTGAGCATCAGAACTGGACCATGAAGCAATGGAAGAAGGTGGCCTGGTCTGATCAATCACACCTTCTTTTACATCATGTGGCCAGCCAGGTTCATCACCAGAAGGCACTATGGGAAGAAAGCAAGCTGGCAGAGGCACTGTGATGCTCTGGGCAATGTTCTGCTCAGAAACCTTGGGTCCTGACTGTCATGTGGATGTCAGTTTGACACATGCCACCTATTTAAACATTCTTGCAAACCAAGTACATCGCTTCCTGGCAACAGTACGCCCTAATGGCAGTGGCCTTTTTCAGCAGGATAATGCATCCTGCCACACTGCAAAAATTGTTCAGGAATAGTTTGAGAAACAAAGAGTTCAAGATGTTGACTTGGCCTTCAGTTTCCCCAGATCTCAATCTGATCGAACATCTGTGGGATGTGCTGGACAAACAAGTCCGATCCATGGAGATTCCACTTTAAAACTTACAGGACTTTAAGGGTCTGCTGCCAACATCTTGGTGCCAAATACCACAGCACATTACATTACATTACATTACATTAATAGCATTTAGCAGATGCTCTTATCCAGAGAGACATACAACATACCCAGAACAGCCTGAAGGGCATTTGGGGGTTGGGTAGAACACATTCCAGGGAATGTGGTCCAGGGAATCCAACCAGCGACCTTTTTGTCCCAAAGCTGATTCTCTAACCATTAGGCCATGGCTTCCCCACACCTTCAGAGGTCTTGTGGAGCCCACGCCTCAGCAGGTCAGAGATGTTTAGGGGGATCAATATTCAGCAGGTGGTTTTAATGTCATGGCTGATCTGTCTGTCTGTCTGTCAGTCAGTCAAAAATGCCACAGCAATACAGCAAGCTACAATCTTCTATACTCGCAACTGACTTCTATGGAGGATGCACCACATAGACAGTTTTAAAATCTGGCAAAATTGTTGAAGTTTGGTGAAGTTTTCTGTATCTTGTCAGTGATTCTGGTGCTTATTTTTGGTTGGTGCTGTATTTTTTTTTTTTTTTCATTTTTCCCCATCAGAAGTTTACTGTTTGCTCCTAAAACAAAAAAAAAAAGCAAAGCTTCCTTCCCTTCTCACCATTTTCCAGCAACATTCAATGTCATACTAATGAGAAACCCAGTGTAGAAGTAGTCAAGACAGCAAACGTTTGTGTCAAAGTTCCAGAATGCAGTGCACCTATAATAAAACACAATTGCACCGGGTTACAGCAGAGGCTTGACTTGACTCTTTAATAATCTCTGAGATGATGAACACAATGGTGGTTTTAGAAATGAAATGAAAGCTGAAGCTTTAGAAGCTGATCTGTTTGAGCAGAGTGTGTTAATGAGGAGGTGAGAGAGCTGGACTGAGTAAAGGACTAAAGTGCTGCTGTATCGCTATGTTTAGGTAGATGAAGTAAAGGCTAAAGTCCTTCAGCACGGCGGAATTCGAGCTGCATTATGGGTGGGAAACCAAAACTTAACCAGAAATGAAGATGTCAATGAAGGAAGGAAGATTAAACTATAAAAGTCAACATGGGATTGCATTATAGAATAAATCTAGGATGCAATTAAAGATTCTTCACAATCACATTTATAGATGACATTTATCATGTCATCACTTCTGCATCATTTGTACAAGATAAATGGAATTGTCAAGGACAACCTTAAGTGCTACATATAAGATATGATATAATCATAGTGTTATTTTTATTAGATATTTTTAGATATTATTCTGTTTTTTCTACAAGCCACATTTTAGTTCTGAGTAAATATTTATCTCCTTGCATAACACAAAAAGCTCACTCCTCCTCAATCCTCACAGTGATGTGACTATAAATGGAGTGTTTCTTGTGATTCCTTGAGCAAGCGATAATATTTTTTTTTTTCCAATTCTCCAGTGAGAGGCGGCTTCACCCTCGCTTCGCTTCTCTGGCTAATTTGGTGTTGACAGCAGCACGCCGCATTAGGGGCGGAAGACACTGTCCATCTGGCCACAACACATTCACGGGCTATTCTTGTCACAAGCAGGGTGAGCGTGGGGTGTGAGGACTGTCACATTTATTTCACCCTGGTTTTGGAGTGTGGTTACACACACACACAAAAAAAAAAAAACATAAAGGCTTAGCAATTGCAGATAGAAGTGGTGCAAGAAATATTATGGAAAATAATCAGAGCTGCTTCATGAATATGTGTGAGGACATTTATAGGTAAGCTGTGCATTAACATATGCCGTTTAGCATGTCAGCACCTCTTCAACGTGCCAGGGCAGATGAAGTTCACATTTGTCAAGCACCGTAAGTGGAAGAGATGCCTAAGTGCTCCAGATTTGCTGAGTGCAAGGATGTCTGGACAGGTATAAATATTAATCATGTCTATTGTGAGAAGGCTTTGTTCGGCTGACACTAGCAAAACATTCTAACTTTCCTGTATGCATCTTGTGTCTGAGTGACACATTTGAATATTTTTCCCCTTTCCCTATCATCCTACTGCATAGGGTTGTCGATGGCTGCCAGCAAAGCTGTCAGGCTGTGAATATACTGCAGAGTGTGTGTGTGTGTGTGTGTGTGTGTGTGTGTGTGTGTGTGTGTGTGTGTGCGCGTGTGTGTGTGCTCATGGTGGCGGCAGTAACAGCAGATTGCTGCGCTGACTGACAGACTGGGGTATTAGTATTCAGATCCATGCCACTCCTTTGATATCTCGCCACTGTCAGCCGATGGGACTGCTCCCTTGTTCATCCAGTTATTTTCTTCCACTCATCCACCCACATCTCCTTTTCATCCCACCTTCACCTTTTAAAATATTTTACACCTGTTTCCGTTTGTGTATGTCTTGTTTTTGGAGTAGTGAGAGGACAAATGAATGCAAACAAACATTCTGTAATACAAGCACCAGAGGAAGCAAGGAGACCATCATGGAGAAATTCAATGTGCAGGAATGAGGAAGTAGACATGCAGGAGGAGGACATGGTACTTCATATATGCACAGGTTTAGTTGTAGCTACTGTAACACATAGCAGGAGAGATTAACTTATTGGTGTGGCTTGTCTGAGTCAAATATATGTCTGGCTCATTTGGACTGTGATGAAGCAACATGAAACTGGGGTATGTTTTGAGGTTATCCTTGAGGTATATCCTTTATTAGGATGGGTAGCCTATATATAATGTCCACCATGGAGAATATGGTTGGAAGCCAAGATCAATGAACCTGGAGAGATGTTAGTTGGCTATTAGAGGTGCAGAAAGACATCATGAGGGAAAGGTCCTGGATGGTAAAGAAGTACAGCAAGATGTCCATAAGTAAGGCTGTGGAGACTGCCAAACAAAAACTCACAGCTCTCGTTACTAGGCTGAAAAGATACCCCCAAGAAGCAGAGGCCAAGATCATGAATGGCCTGTTCTCCAAAGATCCAGCCAGGGTGTACTCCCAGCTGCAAAGAAATAACAGCATAAGGACAGACCTACCTAGAGCTGAGACTGAGAAATATTGCAAGGCCATGTGTGAGAAAGGGGCATCACACAACACCAATGTCAAGTGGCTGGTGGACATAAGAACAGACCACAGCAGCCTCACAGAACAAGAACCAGTTACAATCACAAAGGCAGACATCGAACAAGCCTCAGGCATGAAGAGCTGGACAGTAACAAAACCTGACATGATCTACACCTACTGCCTGAAGAAGCTAACAGCACTCCATGATCACCTGGCAGCACAAATGAGTGAGCTGTTAATAGCAGGCACCCATCCCAACTGACTAACACAGGGCAGGGCAATCCTGGTCATGAAGTATCCCAATAAGTATACAACACCTTCAAACTTCCAGCCAATAACCTGCTTGCCCACAATATGAAAGCTACACTCTGGCATCATAGCAACTAACTTGACTGGATACAAGTTAGTGAATACATGAGCAATGCTCAGAATGGCACTGGAAACAACACCAGAAGCTCAAAGCATCAGCTACTGGTTGATGGAGCAATCACCCAAGACAAGAGAGATCAACTGAAGCACTGCCTGGATTGACTACAAGAAAGCCCACATCTCGATGCCCCACACATGAATACTGACATGCTTGGCACTATACAAGGCTAACAGTGCACTGATAACATTCATCAAGAACTCAATGTCGCTGTGGAAAACAACACTGGTGTCCAACTCCAAGGCCATTGCAAAAGTCACAATCAAGTGCAGGATATACCAAGGTGATGCACTGTCTCCACTTCTGTCCTGCATAGGCCTGAACCCCATCAGCCAGATTATCACAAAGAGTAGATATGGATATAGATTCAGGAGTGGAGTGACCATCAACCACAACCAAATCCTTCCAGAGGGTAAGACAGATTCTGAGAAGCCAGTTCAGTGGTAGCAATAAGATCCAAGCCATAAACATGTACACCCAACCAGTCATTAGATACCCAGCTGGAATAGTAAGCTGACCACAAGAGGAAATAGATGCAGCTGATGTCAAGACATGAAAACTCCTCACAATGCATGGAGGGTTCCATCCAAATTCCAGCACCTTGAGACTCTACGAGCCATGGAAACAGGGAGGCCAAGGATTAATGAGTATCAGAACCACAATCTAGGATAAAACAAGGAGCATTCATGAATCAGAATACATCAGAAAGATGCCCCCTGCTGCCCTGGGATGAACTAGTAAGAGCAGCAGAAGACAGAGGGTGATGAGGATGAAGAGGAAAAATCATGGAAGACCAAGCCCTCTCCATGGGCTGTATTATCAGCAGATAGAGGAAATGGCTGACATTTCCAGTTTAAAAACAACAAATCCCCTTCCCCTAAAAAAAAAGTACTTTAATGCAAAGTATTTCCACATAATTGTGATTGCACTAGTTGCCAAGGTTAGGGCACATGGGTAATGTTTTTAACACGTGACCAACTTTAACCTGCTTTATGCTATTGCACTATCAGCCAACCTACTCAGATTTCCTCTGCTCAGTCTCACACACACACACACACACACACACACACACACACACACACACACACATCGCATTACATCACATCACATTGCATCACACAAAGAAGTTAGCCCCAGCATTGCTTCTTCATACCACTGTTTGTAGTATTCTTCTGATCACTGGTGATGATGCTGTTACAGTTTCACAAAAATCCAAAATAATCTCTTTTGTTCAGACATAATCTGATGTGAATGCTGAAGAGAAAGATTATATTGATGTCTTTTTTAATCTTTGGAAGACCGTTATGAGTATTTCAGACCAGGTTTGAAGATAACCTTTCATTATAAACTGGGAGAAATCTAATCATTAAACTACTTCTTCTCAGTGTTTCTTTACATTGTTCATATGGGGGCATGCTGTGGAACGAAGTGATGAGAACCTAAGTCAGAAGCATAGCATGAGGCTTGATTAGTGGCTGTACATATGGGGTTCATCCTCACAGGAGCAAAGTGATGAGACCCTCAGCCAAAAGTAGGACATCAGGATGGATCAGGCAGGTGTGTATATGTATGTGTGTGTATCTCTCATCTCATTATCTCTAGCCGCTTTATCCTGTTCTACAGGGTCGCAGGCAAGCTGGAGCCTATCCCAGC
>JANZLB010000025.1:11645801-11656767 GCA_026167865.1 Notarius quadriscutis | reverse complement strand
AAGAAAAAACTGCGATTTCCTGGCAACAAAATTGTGGCTAGTGAAAAGGCTGAATGGCTAGTGACTCAGGAAAACCATTAGCCACAGTGGCCAGTGAGCAAAAAAGTTAATGTAAAGCCCTGCTATGCACACTCCAGATTTCGGGGGGGGTCATCTTAATTATTGTTGGTGTCACAATAAAACAACAATGTGCACCTTTAAAGTGGTAGGCATGTTGTGTAAATCAAATGATACTAACCCCCCAAAAATCCATTTTAATTCCATCTGTATTGTGACAAAACAGGACAAACACCAAAGGGGATGAATCTTTTGCAAGACACTGTATTAACACGAGTCCTTGAATAGGACTGGATATAACATAACATTCATGAGAATTAAAAATGGGTGAGCTTCAGGTAACACATTGTTATGGCTAAAAGCTTTATATGCTTGTTTAATGGGAATATAGAAAGCTTGTGAGCCAAAATCCTGAGCCAAAATCGCATACATTCATCAACCTTGCAGACATGTCAAGTGCGTTCTTGCCACAGGACTTCTATATACCCAATCATATATCACTTTAATCCTAAATTGAGACAGAGTCATTTTTAGACGCCTTTGAGGAACGGATGGCAGTTAAATTTGATGCTGCGTGAGTGAGGAGGCAGCTGGGTTTCTCAGCATGACTCACTCATGGGTGTGAGCGTGGAGGGGTTGCCGCCTCAGGGCTGATGTCAACACACGAAAGCAGTAGAAAATCTCCTGGTGTTTCCTCAAACTCCACTCTGTAAAGAGTATCCGCGTCCTCAGGGACCTGACTGCTCACTCATCACTGTCAGATGTCCTGGAGCTCACAGCCTGAGCTTTCTTTTCTTCATTGAATACCTATAAGAGTGACAAAAGCTGGGATTATAGAACCTGCTCTCCCAATCTCAGGCAACTTCTAGGATGTGTCACTAATTAATTAATTAATTAATTATCTCATTTCAGTGTACTGTTCAGCTTAAGATATTTTTGTGAACATCTCATCAAATATTTCCAGGTCTTTTAGAACAGTGTTTTGTTTTCAGCATTCTTTGAGTCCCACTTATACATTCACTGGGCACTTTATTAGGTACACCCGTACACCTGCTGTTTTATGCCATTATCTAATCAGCCAATCCCTTGACAGCAGCACTGCAGATACAAATCCAGACAGTCAGTTAATGTTCACGTCGAACATCAGAATGGGAAAAATTGTGAACATGGGTGTTGGTGCCAGATGGACTAGTTCGAGTATTTCAGAACCTGCTGATCTCCTGGGGTTTTTACACACAACAGTCTATAGATTTTATACAGAATGGTGCGGAAAAAAAAAACATTGAGTTGAGTGACAATTCTGTGGATGGAAACAAATGCCTTGTTGATAAGAGAGGTCAAAGGAAAATTGCCAGATTGGTTTGAGCTCCCAGGAAGGATATGGCAACTCATAGCAACTCTTTACAATCATGGTGAGCAGAAAAGTATCTCAGCATGCAACAGCAGAAGACCACATTTGGTTCCACTCCTGCCAGCCAAGAACAGGAATCTTAGAATCAAGAACAAGTTCACATTCGAGTGGCCGGTGAGTGTATATACAAATACAGTACATATGTAAAGTAGACATGATTGAACAGATAATACATTCTAAATGGATACAAATTGGAAGCACTTCTTCACAGAGTGTCTGGGATGCATTGAGACTGGGATTTTGTTGGACACAAGGAAAAAATATAAGAGCAGAAGGTTTTTACTTTCATACTTTCACGTTTAGAGCTTAGCATGATATGAACAGAAGGGATTTATTTTTAAACTGCTAACTTATACGTTCATAATTTTTCGATTGTTTTAAATGAACATTCTCCATTGCTATTAAAAGCTGTAAAATCAAATGGGATTTATAATGAAATGCTGTTTAAAGGACACCATTTTGACTCTCAGAAGTACTGTATCCAGCTTTTCAGATTTTTCTGGAATGTAATAAACTCAAATTTAAATAAGTTTGATGAAATCTTATCAGGTAGCTATTGTTTTAACTATAATTGACAGCTCCCTGATTTGGGAAAGATATATAATTGTTCTGAAAGGTAGTTCCCTTGCTTATTTAGTAATATTATTGTTAATTTGAGTGATGTAGCTGAGTTTGAGGAACTGTAGAAGTTTGGAGTTGTGCTTGGTCTTGATCATGCGCACTTACAATTAAATCTGACTACAAATGCAAATATTTTGAGAACTAAACAAATACAGACATGTTGTTACCTTAATTTAAACATAAAATAACTTTTAAACATAGGCAAAGTGTCCTTCATGAGAACATCCATGCATGTTTCGAGTAAATAAAGCAAAACGTCAACAAAATTTCAAAAATAGTGTTTTGCTCTAGCCCATTGTTTGACTGGCAACTCAAAATTTTTAAAACTTCTGACTATTTTCTAAATATGGCAGCTCAAAATATGTGAATATTATTGAAATTCATTCTGACTGTTGTAAGTCTTACTGTCTTAGTTATTATAAATGTCATTTGAAAATAATGTTAATGTGAATGCTGTAAGAAAATCTACAACTGTAATTCCAAACTTCAGCTTCATCTTTAAACATTTCTAAAAATGTCACACAGTTTGGTAAATGAGAACTCTTACAAATTTAGTGTACAACCATAAGATGACTGTGTGTATGCTGGAGCCATGTATCCTGATCGACTTATTGCCTTCATTCCAGTAGCAAAATGTACTGTAATTAAGACAAAATGTCTATTTGCAGTCATCCTGAGATCATCAGAGTATGATGGTTCTTATTAGCTTGATTAACTTGACTGATTAGTAAATTTGATTGCATAATTGTGTTTTTCAAATCGCATCAATTTGTTCATTCAGAAGTGAATAAAAGGAGAATTTTGTTTTTGGCACAAAATGTGATGCAGTGTTATTGATTTGTGTTAATTGCATTTTCTCAAAATAATGTTCAAATGTAAGACCAATGCTGGTGCAAAAGGAAATCCACAGAGTTTCCTCTTTGAGAGGACTAAGACATACTAATCTGCCAGTGCTAATTGTGTTGCTTAAATATAATTAATCCAAAAAGACTGGGTAAGTACACTTATTCTGCTTTTTAAATGATACAAAAGAGGATAAGATTACTCAAGCCCTATCTTGATTGCCTTAAATTATGTAAATTCCCAACTCTGGTAGAGATTTAAGATGAGCAGGTCATGGTTCATTCAGAGTTTTCCTCTTCTGATTATTAGCAGAGGGAGGCTAAATATGCACATGTAAGTCAAAATCCATCAATGTATCCATCCATCAGCAAAACCACTTATCCATCAAGGTTGTGGGGAAAGCTGGAGCCAATCCCAGCTGACTTTAGGCAAGAGGAAGGGTATGCCCTGGGCAGATTGCCAATCTATCACAGCACCAACACAGAGATGAACAACCATTCACACTCATGAGCAATTTCGAGCAGTCACTTGACCTAATCTATGTATCTTTGGACTGTTGGAGAAAACCAGACCACCCAGAACAAACCCATCCAGGCACATTGTAAACTCCACATAGAAAGGCCCCAGTCAGCCACAAGGTTTGAACCCAGAACTTTCTTGCTGGGAGGCAACAGTACTAACCACTGTACCAACATGCTCCCCCCTGTCAAAATGTATACCCTAATACAGTACAAGCACAGTTACAGGCATGTAGAAAAACAGAAACATACGATTTTCAATAGGTAATTATTTTTTTCCTAAAACCATTCTCTTCCTAATGTTGTATTTTATACAACACATGCAGATTGGTTCCCTTCAGTTCATTACTGCAGGAGACAAAGTAAATTTGCTATTTGTTCCTCATATCCTGTTCTATATAAATTTGACCTCTTTTGCTGTTTTCAAAGGCATGCTTAGTAGGACATTTTTAAGAGTTGTGATAAATAGCCAAAAATACAACATTCTATTAGATATCAGACCTTATTTTTTCATTTTACAAGACTTTCTTACAGAAGATTAATGACAGTTAGCATGGCCCAGTCTTGATAAAGTTATTTGCATAATTAGAATATTCTGAGCTTTTCTTCTATATTTCAGAAAGACTTGTTGGTATAATTAACCACCATCAAAGATCAATCTGTGCAGTACAGAGCTGTGTTAAGGAAGTACCACAAAAAGCCTTTGTTTATCACATGTACACTCAAGCACAGACTTAAGCACAGTGAAATTCCTCCTCTGCATTTAATCCATCTGAAGCAGTGAACTCAAACCTTCAGACCATGGCTGAAGGTAAACCTAACCCATGGCTGCCCTGTGTTAACCTAACTGCATGTCTTTGAACTGGGAGGGAACCAGATCACCTGGAGTAAACCCAGGCAGAACATGCAAGGAGAGCATGCAAACTCTACACAAAAAGGCCCCTGTTGGCCACTGTGCTCAAACCCAGAACCTTCTTATTGTGAGGTAACAGTGCTAACCACTACACCACCAGGCCACCCTACTTTGGAAGTGTAACTTGTCAACCTACCAAGTACTCATGACTGAAAATAGCTTAGGTCAATCTGGATAACCTCTGGCCAAAATGCACCCCCTACTGAGGCAACATCTCATTCAAATGTCTATTCTACCAAGGTACTACAGGCACCTTCCATGGTGACCACTGGTACAGGAACATGGAAGGGATCAGCATTTGATTGGGGTGTCACGGTGGTGTAGTGGTTAGCACTGTCACCTCACAGAAGGTTCTGCGTTCGAGCCCAGTGGCCAACGGGGGCCTTTCTGTCTGGAGTTTGCAGGTTCTCCCAGTGTCTGTGTGGGCTTCCTTTAGGTGCTCCGGTGTCCCCCACAGTTCAAAGACATGCGGTTAGGTTAACATGGGGTGGCCTTGAGCTGATGCACCCTTGAGCAAGGCACCTAATCCCCAACTACTCCCTGGGTGCTGTAGCATAGCTGCCCACTGCTCTGGGTATGTGTGTGTGTGCTCATTGCTCACTTGTATGTGTGCATGCATGTGTTCACTGCTTCAAATCCATTAAATGCAGAGGAGGAATTTCACTGTGCTTGAGTGTGCATGTGACAAATAAAGGCTTCTTCTTGATTCCAGAGAGGAAGCTTGAGAAAAGGCATCCGCAGGAGCCACATGGAAGGCAGCTTGCCCATTCCTCCATTCCTAGCACAGTGAGGTAGTAATGAAAAATAACAATACACCTCTCCAACAAGACTTTGTAATCAGAAAGATGTCTTGAGTCCATAGTTGAGGACCCCATGGAGGGTAAATCAGGTGCTATGGTAATTCTAGCTACAATAGCATATATTACAGTTGGTGCAGCCAAAGTTGTTCAACCTGAATTCTTTGGGCTGCAAAGTGGTGTAATGTGTAGTGTGGCTATTTCACAGCTCTTGGATCCTTGGTTCATATGATCTCCACATGTTCCTGTAGGTTTCCTCTGTTTTCTTCCCACCTCCAAAAGCATGCCAGGAGATGGACTGAATACTATAAACTGCCTATATGTGTGAATGTGTGTGTGTGTGTGTGTGTCCTCGTGAGCAGATGCAAAACTGAATCCAAGCAATAGAAGTCACAAAACACCTGACAACCACAGTTTTGTTTACTTTGAGTTGCACCTAGCTGGAGTCATATATGATACAGTGACCCCAGAGCAGTTGCAGGTTAAGAACCTTGCTGAAATGTCCAACAGTGGCAGCTTGGCAGTGCTGGGATATGAACTCATGACCCTCATAAGCAGTAGACCAGAATTTTAAGTAGTGAGCCACAACTGTATTTTTTTCTTTTAACTTTACCTTAGTTACACTAACCTATTTCCACTGATCCACCATTCGTAACAACCAGAATGAATACTTATGTAATCATAAGATTTACTTTATTTTGCTTTTCAGTTTTTATGTTATTTGCTAGTTTGTGTCGATTAAGGATGTGTACAGTACAGCTGAAACTATATACTGGACAATTTATTAGGAACACCTATAACCTTGCTCATTCAATTATAGCTGAATATTCTGAAAATTAAGCCTGGTCGAGGTTCAGTGATTCTATGTCCATTGTAGTCTTGGATTCCTGTTCTTGGTGGAAAGGAGAGACAGCTGATGAGTTCTTCTGTTGCTGTAGCCCATTCACCTCAAAGTTTGACACACTGTGCATTCTGAGATGCTTTTCAGCTCACCGTGTTTATAAAAAGTGATTATTTCAGTTACTGTAGACTTCCTGTTAGCTTGAACCAATCTAACCATTCTATTTTGACCTCTCTGATCAACACAGCATTACAGCTCACAGGACTGCTGCAAGTGTTTTTTTTTCCTCCTCTCACACCATTTTCTGTAAACTCTAGAGACTTTTGTGTGTGAAAATCTCAGGAGAGAACATTTTCTGAAATACTCAAACAAGTCCAGCCATGCCACATTCAAAGTCACTGGGATCTTGTTTTGTGTGAATATGAAGCTCTTGACCTGTATCTGCATGATATTATGTACTGCACTGCTGTCACATGATTGGCTGACTGGATAATTATGAGTGAACAGATGTATAGATGTTCTGACTAAGTGTTTGTGCATTCAGAACATCCCTTTTAGATTAATGCTAATAACACATTTATGAGGGATTACAGTATTTATGTGCTGGGTGTTGGCGCAGTGGTTAGCACTGTTGCCTCACAGCAAGATGGTTCCAGGTTTGAACCTCACAGCTGATGGGGGGGCCTTTCTGTATAGATTTTGCATGTTCTCCCAGTGTCTGTGTGGGTTTCCTCCAGGTGCTCTGGTTCCCCCCAAAGGTCAAGGACAGATAAATGAAGAAAAATACCCAGCCACTTGGGTTGCACAAGCCAGTACATACTTAGTGCTAATCCCAAGCCTGGATAGATTGGGAAGGATTGTGTCAGGAAGAGCATCTTTGATTTTTAGCAACCTATGCCAAATCAATGATGCAGAACAGATCCACTGTGGTGACCCCTCACCAGAGCATCTGAAAGAAGAAGACAGCATTTATGAATTATTGGTTCACTGAACATGGCCTGATACCTCATGACTTTGACATACCTGGTCGAGAATGAGGACAACATCTCAAGAAACAATTAGGAAAAACTATACAACTGTATTTACTTCTTTTTTTTCATGCATTACTGATATGAGCTTCACTAGCTCATGTCAGACTTGTGCTTAAGAGTGGAAAATTACCTCAAAAGCATGGACCAGCTCATTTAGAAATACATTGCTCTTGCTTGTCCTTAAATTGGAAGGATAACTTTGAGGCTCCAGGAAATTGACAAGACACATCATATCCGCTCAGATGTTGGGAAACTTTTTAGGAAATACATAACATCTCCTGCATACTGATGTTGGCTCATACAGGGGCACTCGACTGAAAATGTCTCAAGGCAAAATATGATCTGGGTATTACTTATTCTATATTCATTTTTTTCTTTTCTTTTTTTTCTTTTTTTGTGATTTGGAGCTGTGATAGAAAATACACTGCAGTATTAAAGGGAGTTGAAGATTTAAGACATCCTGATTTGCATGCTTATTGGAACATCTCTAGTGTGGTGAGGTTGGCAGGAAAAAAAAAAAAACTACATTGTTAGAATTGTTTATTTATTATATCTACTGTATCCAGAGCATGTCTTCAAAATTCTTCCTTCACAGTGTGAAGCTGAAAAATGGTGAGATTTCCAAGGACATCTTCATGAATGCTTGAAGTTGAATGAAGCATTTAAGTGCAAATACAGTCACGAGTGCATTTTTTTTTTCATGTGCATGGTTTGCACATGACCCTGTTGCATTGTGCCAATAATGAATCCAACTTAAAATAAATAAATCTAAGGACATTACTTGCGCACAGTGTTTTCATCCTTTTTATTTCATCCTGAATATTTTGTACTATCTATGTAACTTCAGCAATGATTGGATCAGATTTATGCCTGATTATAAATATCTGCTCAATTTACAACTACTTATAGGTACATATCTGCTTCTTGTACACTAGTACACAGTCAGACAGAATTATTCACAATGCAGAGCTATTAAAGATATATTATACTGTACATTAAATCATGTCATATTTTATTATTGATCATTTAATTAAGGTTATCCATGAAAAGAGAGGAAAAAAAAGTATATTAAGGCATAAGAAATAAAGCTTGGACGCATGCTATATTCGCCCACTGGCTTCCTTTCAAAGAGCTCAGAAATAAAAGTACTTTTCTTTTATGAGAAAAGCTCAATCTGATGAATATCAATGTTTAATCTCAAATTCACTCAAGTTCCAGAGGGCAGCCAGTTCTCTTATAAAGTCTTCCATGTCATAATTGATGAATTTGATATCTGACTAGAAGTAGACCTTACTTTAGGTTTTAATATAAACATGGCTTTTCATGGCTGCTGGTCAGCTGCTGCTGGTTCATAAAGCATAAACTGGACTTTTCATAACTGTTACTGACTGCATATTCAGGAGGTGAAGCAGGGATGTTGCTTGAAAAGAAAAAAAGAAGAAAGAAAATAAAAATAGTCACATATTCGGGCATATGATGGTGTGCAATTGTAGGTAAAAAAATAAATAGAACTGGGTGGGGGGAATATTGTGAGAAAAAACTCATAACTTCCTAAAGTCATAAATTTATGAGAAAAAAAAAAACTCACATATTCTCTGAGAATGTAAAGTCATAAATGGACAAGAAAAAAAATGTAATACAGGGCAGCATGGTGGTCTAGTGGTTAGTACTGTCGCCTCACAGCAAGAAAGTTCTGGGCTCGAGCCCAGTGGCCAACGGGGGCCTTTCTGTGTGCAGTTTGCATGTTCTCCCCGTGTCTGCGTGGGTTTCCTCTGGGTGCTCCAGTTTCCCCCACAGTCCAAAGACATGTGGTTAGGTTAACATTGGGTGGCCTTGGGCTGACGTGCCCTTGAGCAAGGCACCTATCCCCCAACTGCTCCCCGGGTGCTGAAGCATAGCTGCCCACTGCTCGGGGTATGTGTGTGTGGTCATTGCTCACATGTGTGTGGTCACTGCTTCAGATGGGTTAAATGCAGAAGACAAATTTCACTGTGCTTGAGTGTGCATATGACAAATAAAGGCTTCTTATTATTATTTCAGGTTTTGTAATTGTTAGCCAGTTTGACTGGTTGCTTAAATTGAACAATTTTTATTCCAACCTCAATAACTCAAAAACAAGTAGGCTGATAAATGATGTAGACTTGGGCCTAATGCGTTCTGTAAAGTGGAAAGGTCAGTAATTAAAAAAAAAAAAGCTTTACAGCGCTAATAAACAACCAGGACATTATTGTTTACATTTGAATAATGAGTGTGATACCTAAATAATTGAATTATGTTCATAAAATAAATCTGTACTCAAGTTTGGGGGTTATTTACAGTTAAAGGACTATCTGGTTTCAAAAAGTTTGATAAATCAGTGAAACAGTGTGTGGTAAAACAATCTGACATGAAATCTGTCACCAGCAAAATTTTTTTACTCAAGGAAGTTCTAGCCAATATTAGCCAAGTACCAATTCATGCTAAAGCTTATCCAGACACTCTGTGTCCATGGCAGAGCTTGTCACATATTCCGAACAGTGCCAGGGTGTGAGATTACTAACACTGGCCATTTATAATAATTAGGCTCCTCTACGGCACTTTGAGGAATAGTCAGTCTTGTAAATTGAGTTTGTTGCAGTCCACATATAGAGATTGTTTGTTCGTTTGTTTGTTTTTCCTTTGTCTGTTCTTGGTTTTTTCACATTTTCTCCCCAAGAGTTGTGAACATTCAAAACGGAGGTCTGATAACTTGAATTTTTGTGAGCAACCTTGAATCATATATCTCTTACATACAATAGGGAAAAAGAGCGAGGCATTGTTGCCGTGAAGGACTCGGACAGAAACAACTCAAAGGTTTGTGCTCATGACTCATTTGGATTATTTTTGTTATTTTATGAGGATTCCGTCTTTCAGGGTGGATGTTTTCCCATTATCACAATGAGCAGGGATTTGAGCGCCACAGTCAATTAATCTATTTTTTTCTGGCACATTGTTTAAAAACAGTAAGCAGACTGTTGAAATTAATTAACTTTGGGAAACGATAATTACAGTTCCTGCTTAGCATGAATAAAATCAGTGGAGTGCTTGGGGCACCACGATTTACAATACAAACACTAATGAATAAATTCTAGGCCACAGTCAATACCCTGGGGCACCAGTGTGAGGATAAGTCATGATTCTGCAGCATACTGGAGTCATAAATTTAACATTTCATTAATATTGTGCAGAACTGGTCAATAAAAATTTAAATTCACCTGCTGGTCCAAGTAGTTCTAACTGTGGATGCACAGTACTTATATAATATGCCGACTATATGATATGCCCATTTCACTGAGTTGCCATTTTGCACATTATGCCAGCCTTATTAGACCTTGGGTTACAGTTAGGGTTAGGAACTTCCAACAGTACTTCTGGCTGTTAACACATGGGGTGTGCCATGCCCTGAAGTGGGCGTGTCCTGTGGTCTGCAAGACTGCAAATAGACCCTTCTCTGCTGGTTGGCTTTTCTTTGTGGCGTTTGCATGTTTTCCTTGTGCCTGCATGGGTTTCCTCTGGGTGCTCTGGTTTCCTCCCACAATCCAAAGACATGCATGTTAGGTCAACTGGCTACTCTAAATTGCCTGTAGGTGTGAATCCAAATGTGAATGGCTGTTTGTCTCTCTGTGTTAGCCCTGTGATAGACCGGTGACCTGTCCAGGATGTACCCCAACTCTCTCCATCTCCATACATTCGAACTAACATGATCTCACAAATGTAAGTTTGTAAGAATCCTCGCAAGCAAAGTCTCATCTCATCTCATTATCTGTAGCCGCTTTATCCTGTTCTACAGGGTCACAGCCAAGCTGGAGCCTATCTCAGCTGACTACGGGCGAAAGGCAGGGTACATCCTGGACAAGTCGCCAGGTCATCACAGGGCTGACACATAGACACAGACAACCATTCACACTCACATTCA
>JANZLB010000025.1:11289249-11299337 GCA_026167865.1 Notarius quadriscutis | reverse complement strand
TATATATATATAAAATGCGTAATGCCTAGAACAGGATAAAGTGGCTACAGATATATAGATATAGATATATAGATATATATTTGAGGATGGCCTTGCTGAGTGATGTCATGTGAAACATCGCTACCAGCAAAGTGAACTGAAAATAATTTCAGTAGCTCCCTTTAATAGGAAAAAAAAAGCATAAGCATTGATATGTATGCTGAATCGCTGAAGAAAGCAGTGAATGAAAATGTGAGGCGTGATATCAGGCTTCAGTTTGTTCTTGTTTTCTCCCCCAGTCACATGTATCTGCTTACTAAACCTTACCTCATACACATGAGCTCATCTTTTCTTTCATGCTTAATTGCTCCCTTGTTCTACTGTATCCATCTTTCTCTTTCTTTTCTACCTTTGTTTCATAATCCAGTCACTGTTCAAACACCTTCCCACCCAGCTCTACTCATCAGCATGTATCTGTGTGGGCTTGTTTAGCGTGGGTGTGTGTTTGTGCTTGTACATATGCCTGCAAGTGTGAGATGAATGATCAAGAGCCAGGCTGAAGCTCTTAACCTGACGTGATGATGTCACTGGCCTCGCTTGCCAGCCTTCCTTGGAAATTCACCAAACACTTTCCAGATTTTGCAAGATTCCAAAACAGCATTGATAATTAAGCAGTTATGTTAACATCTTCATGTTTTTCATCCACTTATCATTCTTGTTTCCTTACACACTAAATAAGGACATTGAAGATTTGAACGTGCACATTAGCTCAGGGCTAATTTGGTGCTGTGTTTAGATGTGATGTAATGCATCGCTTAAGAAAGCGTGGAGGCCGAACAGGCTTTATTAGTGCTGCAAGATCCAAAAATACACCAATGTAGGTTGTGAAATTGACTGGCTCTAGGCGGATCATTGGTGTCCAAGTGCAGTCCACACATGGACTTTTGTATTTGGTGTATTTAAAGTTATTAACGTCATCGCTTTGAGATAAACATCAGACTAGATTTTGAAGCATGGGCATTTATGTGAATAAAAGTGTTTGTGTGTGTATGCGTGTGTGTTAGGGGAGCATGCCCTTGGCCCATGGTTGAGTGGTTTGTTCTTGTGGTCCACTTCATTCCCACAATGTGATGCTGGACTCTGAGAGGAGATGAGGTCATGCAGGAAGCAAGAGAGCAATAGAGCACAGAACCAGACACTGACACCGTATTTGGTCTCTTAAAGGGCCAGACCTCCAATTTCACCAGTCCCACTGGGTTTCTCATGCCTCTTCGACAGTGTGAAAAAATGCTGGTGCCATTTCTCAAAGTACAATCTATTACTGACTATAAAGTTATTTTTGAATTATTGTGAAAGTTTGGATGTTGACATTCTAGCACTTGGTCCAAGAGCCAAGTTTACGAAAAAGAATGCAGTCTTTCGTTCTCCATGGAGGTTCATGTTCGCTAACTCTGGGTCTGTTAGTCCATTTAGCGTCCCCTTGGACTGGCAGGATGCGGAAGTTCGTGTGTGTGTGTGTGTGTGTGTAACTGATGTTGAGCTCTCGTTCAAGTTTGTGTGTTCGGATGTTAGGAAAGCCCCTGCATTGTTACGGGACAACAATAATGCAGTATCTACTTTGACCTACCAATACATGTACCTAAGCTGAATACTGGATTTTATAATCATGGCAATAGATGATGTAGTTTTGTTTTTCACTTAATTTCAAGCCACACTTTCTTTCTCTTTTTTCAGGAGGCTTCGCAGCCTTTTCTTCATGCTTCCCAGATGTCTGTGAGAGTAAGCCACCACCTTATCTTCCCCTGAGTCTGTCTCAGCCATGCCTACCCGTCGCTAACCTGGGCCCGACTCGAATACTGCCTCACCTCTACCTGGGCTCACAGAAAGATGTCCTTAATAAGGTAAGATGTGGCCTCTGCTTGGTTAGCAAGCAACAGATTTCAGTTCATCATGCATTGCCTAGCATCATAGCATGCCTGTTATTAGAAGACGGTCACGTTGAAACAACATAAAAAAAAAAAATGTTTACACTGTACCATCTCATACTCCACCCACAACTCAGTTTGTCCTCCAATTAGGAGCTTCACTATACCCCTGTATGCCTGTCAAGTATTTTCTTCTTCCTGTTTCTTTGTACTTCCTGTTTATTTGTACTTGTTTTCCAGTTTTCCTGTTTTTCAGTTTTTACTGTCTATTGTTGGAATCCATTCATATTTCAGTTGCTAATCATAATATACTGCTACACTGCATCAAGTAACCTAGCTCAAATAAAAATCAAAATTGGCTGGAAATTAGACATTCTGCGTCTTGAATATGTATAATCCAACTGCCCCAGAAATCTGCACACTAATGGTAAATCCTCCAATAAACCCTGACTTAACATCCATTGTCACACATGTACACAAATAAACTCTTGAGCATTTCCGATTCCAACCTGGCTTTAAATGGCTTCTCTAATAATTTTCCCAGTTGTCTTTTGTTGTGATTCTTCGACTTCCGTTTAAAGCTGTTTTATCTGCAGATCTCAAAACCAAATATCAAATCTCAAATACATATTTGACATATTGGCATTTGTGCTCAAGGGCATTTCTGCCCGTCAAAGTCATGTCAGTCTTGCGAATATTCTGTTATCATCTTGGGTAAGAAACATGAGCATGAATTTGACTTGTGGTGAAATACCAGGAAATACCAGCAACCATAAAAACAATTGTCTTTAGCTGACATCTCAGGCAAAGTATTTTGTCTTGGCATTCCATCACTGTCTATCATATCATACAGTGAAAGAGATAAGGGATGTTTGTATGATCCAAGATAATCTTGCCAGTTCTGATTTTCCATTCAGACTTGCATTTTTCCCCTCAGGAAATATGCTGCTTTGTAGAACTGATGTCTGGATCTGGTTGTTTAAACAGGAACTGATGGCACAGAATGGGATTACATACGTCCTGAATGCCAGCAACACCTGTCCAAAGCCAGATTTCATCAGCGAGAATCACTTCCTGCGCATTCCTGTCAACGACAGCTACTGTGAAAAGCTGCTGCCCTGGCTGGAGAAAACCAATGAGTTCATTGGTAAGAATGCTCTCCCCAGGATATTACCAAATGGTTTGCTGATGCTGCACAGAGGGTCAAGCTTGACTATGTCAACCCAAAATAGCTCATCATTTCTGCTTACAGTCATGACAAAGGTTAAGATTATGGTAGACCAATTCAAGCAACACTTTATGGGAGATCTGACTGATGTCAGCACTTGAGCTGGGCTGAAACCATAAAGCTAGTGCTGTTGTAGCATTTCTGGTTTTGAGTGGTTTTTCTTACCTTTCATTTTTCTTTCTTGTCCAGACAAAGCCAAAGTGTCGAACTGTAGAGTCATCGTCCACTGTCTGGCTGGAATTTCTCGATCTGCAACCATTGCTATTGCTTACATCATGAAAACCATGGGGTTGTCATCGGATGATGCTTACAGGTAAATAAGATGATGTAATGGCTGGTTATGCCAGTTGTGTCATTTACAGTATGTCATGCTTCATGTTTGTTTAGCATATACACACCAAATCACAGACCAAAACTATCCAATATTTGGAGGCAAGACCTCAATATATGTATAACTGAAATACAAACATCAGAATTGTGATTAATGCTAAGCATATTTGACTTCTCTGGACTGTTTTTGGTGAAAAAGTTTGACCTCATTTAAGACTGGCTTATGAGCCAGTGAGTTGGACCAGGCATTTTCAAGCAGATAAACTCATTAAGCAAACACGGAGACTCATAGGAACCACTGACTTGAAAGGAAATACAAGCCACAAATCATGTTTTCTTTACTTCCCCTAGATTTGTGAAAGATCGCCGGCCTTCGATATCTCCTAACTTCAACTTCCTTGGGCAGCTCCTGGAGTTTGAACGAGACTTAAAGCTCAAGACACCTTTAACCTGCAACCCTCTAAGGTCAACAACTCACCATCCCGATGTAACAGAGGTCAACATAGAGCCTGTAGAACAGAGCAAAGAGAAAATTCATTCTCATCATCGAATGCAGGAAACTATGGTTTTAAATGTCAAGCCACCATCACCTACCTCACTCCAAAAAGAACTCAGCAGCCTTCATCTCTCCGCAGACCAAATCCTCCACAACAACCAGATCAAATGTTCCTTCCACCTCGACATCAAGTCTGTCTACTCATCCAACCAGCATCTCCGAACCAGCCCAAATGCCCTGCAATCAGACTCAGAAACCATGCCCAAGCTTTTCAAACTCGACAGTCCAAAAAGCTCCAGCAACATGTGTTCGTATTCTCCATCCCAAGAAAGCCCAAAAAGGAGCCTCAAGCCAGAGTTATGGCAATCGTCGGTAACAGAATCTACACAGAAAGACAGTGGCACCTTTGAGAGGTTGTCAACCACAACTCTGTCTCTCAACCTCAACCTGAATCGGCAAGTTCCAGTTGTTCAGGATCCTGTTCATAACCCCAAAGTCAAGTCATCTTCATTCCTCAGCTTGCCCCTGACTACATCTTCCGTTTGGACCAAGCACAGAGGAGTGACTCAAGCCACAACGCCAGGCACACCTACTGAAGACTGCCCATGGTTCTTTAACTCAGATCTGGACTCAGCAGGGTCAGGTTCTGGGAGCTCTGTGAGGTTTGGAAGTGCTCCCAGCACCGGTGTGATGCAAGTGGAGACACAGTTCAAACGGAGAAGCTGCCAGATGGAGTTTGAGGAGAGCATTGTCACAACAAGAAGTAGTGAGGACTTTGGAAAGCTCGGGAAGCAATCTAGCTTTTCAGGCAGTATGGAGGTAATTCAGGTGTTATGACACAGAGCCTGAACTTGCAGTCGACATTTTAAAGCATCTCTTGTTTAAGAGATTGAGAAAGAGGACAGATAATTTATTACAGAGATGTATTTGTAAAAATCTGTACAGAGAGGTCAATGTTTGGAGGTGAATCTCAGAAAGGACATGCTGCATGCATACTTGCATGCTTACATTAGCCCATGCGTTATGTTCTCCAAAGGACAGGACACTTGATGGCCTGAGCTCACCCTACTGTTATGATAGAGATGATGGATGATATAAGCCATATGTACACCAAAGAGTAAATGTGTCTGAGGTGCCCTTCATTTGAAGGATACATAGTATGGACTATTTATGTTGCAGCATGGTGATTAAAAATAAAAATGAATGAGCTGTTTACATAGCGCTGGATCATTTATGACCGAGAACAAGGTTGAGGTAAAATATTTGCTGTATTATATTTAGGCTCTGTTGGTAAATGGCCTTTAATGTCGTCAGTGGTGTTACCAACTGCCTCTGTGATTTTAATATTAGTTTGTGAAAGTAGACGCATGTGTTGAGCGGAGATGAACGCTCAGCTGTATTACTATGCACTGGGCATGCTCAGAAATGACTGGCTACCAACAGACAGACAAGCTGCATCCTAGCAGTACAAAGCTTTATGTGTATCCAGAAGTACTTGCATATGTACATATATAAATATATAAAAATTACATCAATTTCAATGGAGTATTTAATGTTTCATGCATTGTTGTTTTAACTTATTGTATCAGTTTCATTCTGGTAATGAGCAATAATATAATATTTGAAGACTTCTCCTTTGTCTCTGTTTGACTTTGTGAAAAACGTGTAAGTAAAACTGCACAACTCTTGATTTTACTATCAGGGATTCTTAACATATCTTGAGTTTTAACCAAGGTCCAATGCCTGGAGTAAAGAATTACAAATGAACACAAACAATATATAGCCCGTTCGATAATTGCGGGTACATTTCAGGTGTTGACTCTGTTAGTCATTGTCAACTCTGTTATCGTTAAACTGGGCAATCCATGAATAGACTTGACGATAACAGAGTTGACATCTCCCACCATTTTGTGTCTTAACTCCACACGCTAACCTCAACCTAGCTACCACATGGCATATATAAAAACAATTTTATGGATTTTAATCATATTATTGTTTTTAAAAAATGAATGAGAGATTCACGCCAATATCACAATAACAAATTTGATGAATAATTAATCTACTGTTGGTGTATCCTCAACATTTTGTTCAAATTAATGAGAGAAGAAACATAACATACCTCACTGCCTTTCTGAAGTTAGGAAGTGACATCTCTCAGTGCAGGTGTCATGCGCATTATTAAAAGTCTTTGTGGATTTTACACGGTTGAATGTACAAGTTGAATGGATGAATCAGTAGTTGAAGACAGCCAATAATGTGGGGGGTGGGAGTCATTTAGTTAATGTTTTATGGATAAATTGGTTCTAAAATGTACATCAAGCATTGTTGTTGGTGAAAGTTTGTCATAATTTGCATTATCATTCAAAACTGATTCAATAAAGATTCCTTTTGTGGAAAATAACAAACGGTTTATCTCGGAGACGCAAAATGTACCCCGAATTCTAGAATGACCCATATACTACCTCCGTAAACACATTTGATAAATCCAAATTGTATTGTTTGCATAAGCTTTATGTAATGTTGATAAAT
Source organism: Notarius quadriscutis (assembly GCA_026167865.1). Lineage (NCBI taxonomy): Eukaryota > Metazoa > Chordata > Actinopteri > Siluriformes > Ariidae > Notarius > Notarius quadriscutis. The sequence continues at coordinate 11,292,850 of JANZLB010000025.1, read as the reverse complement.
GAGGGCTCTTGGATTTTATTTTATCTCTGCAAACTACCATTAAAATATATCTGATTTATGCTGTTAACCTAACAGCCCTCATTCATTGTAGCCACCTGTGTCAGAGGCCCATACTCTATGCATTATAATGCCTCTTCATTTTCCATTTCTGCCTGCATCATCATTATTAGTGCCATCACATTGCCTTCGATCAGCACAGAGAGAGCTTTCAGTACAAGTGGGTCAGCAGCTGCAGGTGGAGCGCAGAGAATTCTAGAAAGAACTCACTCTGATGCTGTGCTCACATGGATGCGTGAACTTGTGCTTTCGACATGGCAAGACAAGTATATGATACACTTAGCGTTGGTTAAAGTCATGAGAACTCTAATCACTGTTACTAGGCAACTGGAAAATAAAGATGCTAAGCATTTGCTAGCTAATGACAGAGGTTAACGATATAACTTTAAGTCATCCTTTAAGCCTTTTGTTTGAATCGTGTAAAAGAAAGGACTCAGTATGGCTAAAATTACACTGTAATTACAATCACAAAAATGTCCACTGCTTTGGCACCATTGAAAAATGTCAGTATACATCATAATTTTGATTTCTGAAATAGTGAATACCACAAGAGTGGGTCATGTATGTGGAATCTACATGTTAACATATTGTAACCCAATTTGGATTTAGTTTTCATTATACACCCACTGGCCAATTTATTAGGAACATCCTACTAATACTGGGAAGGATCTTTTGTTCTGAGAACAGCCTCAGTTTTTTGTGGAAACATTCTTTTGAGATTCTGGTCCATGTTGATATGATTGCATCACATAATTGCTGCAGATTTGTCAGCTGCACATTCAGGCTGTGACTCTGGATCCATTCATTCATTTTTTATGCTGCTTTTCCATTGAGGATCATGGGGAGCTGGAGCCAATCCCAGCTGACTTTGGGTGAGAGGCGGGGTACACCCCAATCAGGTTGCCATCTGTCATGGCGCAAACACAGAAAGACAAACAGCCATTCACACTCGCATTCACAATTATGGGCAATTTAGAGCTTGACGTAATGGAATGTCTTTGGGCTGTAGGAGGAAACTGGAGCACCTGGAGGGAACCCACTCAGGCACAAGGAGAACATACAAACTCCACACAGACTCCAGCTGGCAGGTTCAAACCCAGAACCTGCTTACTGTGAGGTGACAGTGCTCTCCACTGCACCACCATGCCCCTCCTACTAGATTAAATTTCAATTTAATTTTATTTATATAATATTTTTAACAATGGACATTGTCACAAAGCAGCTTTAACAAAATCTGGATTTAAAATTTTAATATAAATTTATCCCTCAGATCCGCTGACTAACATGAGTAACATGGTCAGCAGCATACTCAGATAGGCTATGGCATTCAAATGATGTTCACTTGATATTATCCTGTACAAAGTAAAGAAAGAAAACATTCCCCACACCATTACACAACCACCACCAGTCTGAACTTTTTTGATAAGACAGGCTGAGTTTATGGATTCATGTTAACACCAAATTCTGACTCTGACTCGGGTCAGAAATTAAGATTCAGAGATCAGACCAGGCAACGTTATGTAATCTACAAGTGTCCAGTTTTGATGAGCCCGCTGGAGCATGCGGTTCTTCTTTTCAGCTCACAGTGGTTGTAAAGGTGGTTATTTAGGGTTACCAAAGACTTCCTCTCAGCTCGAACCATTCTGGCCATTATCATCTGGCCTGTCTCACCAGCAAGTTTTCCTCCTGCAGAACTGCTGCTCACTGTAAACTCTAAAGACTGTTGTGCATGGGCAGGAGATCAACCCTTGCTGAAATACTCAAACCAGCCCATCTGGCACCAACAGCAATGTGATGGTTAAAGTCTCATTTTCCCCATGAACTGAAGCTCTTGACCTGCAACTGCTAGATTTTATGCATTTTGCTGCTGCCGTATGATTGACTGATTGAATAATTGCATGAATGGGCGTGGATGTTCCTAAGAAAGTGTCCAGTCAGTGTGTATTTTAATCCATTCTGTTCTATTTCAGTATTGAGCATCTCCCTGTCCAATGTTACTGCACTTGAAATAAATGAAGAGGGCGATACTAAGGTCTGTTAGTCAGGCAAGACAGGCAAGCCTCCAACTTCCTCTCCACCCCCACAGTGTTGCAGTGTGTACACACACGTGCAAAGACAGACGCAGGACTCTAACTGGTCCATTCATTTTTGTCTGAGAAGAAAACCCTTCCATATCTTCCTTTTTTTCCTATGTCTTAGGTGCAGCTCCTCCAGAGCCACAACAGCAGGAGAATGAGGAGGACTGTGAAGTACCTCCCAACACAGACATTCCTGATGACGAAGATCCCTCAGCAGTGAAAGAAACCAACACACCACCACATGAACAGAGCAACAACCCTACAAATGAAGAGGAAGAGGAGGAACAAGAAGAAACTGAAGAAGATGCAGAAGAACAGGACACAGCAGCAGAGCAGCAGGAAGCTGAAGCAGGGGAGGAAGATGCGAAGGAAGCAGTAGACAAGCTTGAAGCTGAATCTTCTGAGGAGAAGCCAGAACCAAAGACAGAAGAGTGTGCAAAGGAGGAGCAGCCTGAGCTGCCAAAAGAAGAAGAAGAAAGAAGAGAAGAGGAAGGTGATGAGGAAGATGAAGATGAAGCTGATGATGAAGAGGATGACGATGACGATGATGATGATGATGATGATGAAGCAGAGGATGAAGCCCAGGAGCTTAGGAACACCACAGAGAGCCACAATGACACCTTAAAAACCAACGGTCATGCAGTAGTGAATGCAAATCATCCATCAGATGCTGTACCCGCGGTGCCCTCACCCTCACCTCTGCTGTGTCCACTGGTGGAGTCGGAGGTCAGCACCACTGATCGGGAGGCCTCTGATGGCTCTTATGAGCTGTTCAATGGAGACACAGCAGCACTCAGTAATGGCGCTAGACACAGAGCCACGGCACCACGCTTCCCTGAGCTCCCTCTGGACCCCGAGCCGGACGAGTGTGAGCCTGAGGAAGAAGAGACAAACCTGAACCCCGATGCCGAGCGCAGCCGCACTGTCTCATCCTCCAGCACTGGAGACACTCCTAAAGGTGGCGTACACACACCGGCATCTGTTCACTTCTGAGAATGTCTGACCAGAGTTTTCTCCTTTTATTGACATTTATAACATTTTATTTTTATATGAAATATTATAAATATACCCATCAAACATTCTTTCCATGTATGAGCATCATACTAATGGCAGAAGTATAGGTATCAATTAGAGATATAGGACTAAAATTGCTTGCCATTACTAACTTTTTTTTATTGAAATGAAACTTATTTATTTAGTCAGTGAATTAGTTACTTTTTATTTTTTAACCTTTATTTTATATCTACTGTCTTCGTCTTGATGGCATTTGCTGACTTGCTCCAAACAATCTCATTGTACAGTGACAATAAAGGTATCTTATCTTAACCTTGTTACATTAAAACCAAAATGACTTGAACATGATCTGTATTCAAAATAAGTGTTTAAAGTTAGTGCTTATGTAGTGTAACTGAGCCAAATACAGTGGGGCAAAAAAGTATTTAGTCAGTCACCAATTGTGCAAGTTC
>JANZLB010000025.1:11108496-11119155 GCA_026167865.1 Notarius quadriscutis | reverse complement strand
TTGCCACCGTCGCCACAGGCTTGCTCATTGGGGATAGATTAGGGATAAAATTAGCTCATGTTTTAAGTCGTTCAAATGCTGTAAAGCTGCTTTGCGACAATGTCTTTTGTTAAAAGCGCTATACAAATAAACTTGACTTGACAGTTAAGAATATAATAATTTCCTCCAATGCTGCCCAGTTCTTTCAGTCACAAACTCTTTCCTATGTCTGAAAGAGAGTACTAAACACAACCGTGTGTTTAACACAACATTAAGAGCATCCAATTGCTCAGCAAATGACAAAAGTAGTGAACAAACCATCTCATCTCATCATCTCTAGCTGCTTTATCCTGTTCTACAGGGTCGCAGGCAAGCTGGAGCCTATCTCAGCTGACTAAGGGCGAAAGGCGGGGTACACCCTGGACAAGTCGCCAAGGCCCACCTATTCATACTTGTAATTAGTCAGGGCTCATTAAAAAAGACCCCCAATTATTTTGGCTCATCTATTCTATTAGGATTTAATTTTAAGTGTACTAATGGGATGCAACATCACTCCCTGTTACAACTGGGGGCCCAGGAATGAAATAAATGTAATAAAAACAAACTTTTTAATTGTAGGTATATTGTATTTAAAATTGTATGGATGTGCCAGAAGCCAAACCATGTATGCACGGCATTCTCAAACAAAAGGGATTAATGATCCAAAAGTGGAGTCTGGTCGAGTAACAGAAGAACTTATTGCCATGTTTGTGTACAGCAAACAAGCAAGTTATTAAAACCAAGTAGTACACTCAAAAGAAGTGGATAGAAACCACTCAATGGGATAGATCCTTACACGTTAACAAAGAAGGGTTTTTCCTGAGTGGGAAAATTATCCATCTGTTGAGTTCCCTGACATCTCAAGCTACCTGGTGCTGCAGACATCGTTGTACACGGACAAACAGATAAAAACCTGAAAGTAGGCATATTAGGTGAAAATTTAAATTCAATCCAAATTGCTTGAAACTGGTCTCATTGAATTCACAATTGAATGCTGAACAACATACTTTTTACAGAATTAAAATTTTTATCCATTCTTGAGATATTACAAATCAAAGATTGAAGAAATGGCTTAATTTTTAGAAAGCTGATGTAATATTAGGATCACATGGTCTAAAATGGGCCTAATTAACATATCTTTTTTTAAATAACTTTATATTTTTCAAAATATTTACATGGAAATTGGCAGGTACATAGATGGCTGCATACTGAATACAAATTTTGAAAAATTAGTAAAAAAAAGTATATGAGTGAGAGAGAGAGAGAGAGAGAGAGAGAGAGAGAGAGGGGGGGGCACCTGCGCCCCCTTCAGGTTTGGCCCTGCCAGTGCACGGGCATGGGCTGAACCTGAGCCCAAGTGCTTTATTGTCTGCACCTGTATTTAGGGTGGGGCTATAAAAGGGTTTCTGTCTCTCTCTTGTTTAGTGAGGCTGGAAGTACTTCTTTTTGGTTTTTATAGGCACTTTGACTCCTTTCTCAATCTGTCCCCTTTACATTTCTTTCGCTCCCACTTTCTCATTTATTTACCTAACATACTGATGCATTCAGTCACCCACTCATGCATGACATCAACCATTATCTTTTTCATACTCCTATTTGATTTATTATTTCCAGTATTAATAATCAATTTTTTTCTTGATTTGAACCGTTTTGTCTCTTGTTCCTCATTGTGATGCTAAGCAAGTCTGCTGTTACATAATTTGGGGGCTCGTCTGGGAGGCCTGTTGAAAATCTGGATCATAGACTTTTGTGGGTTCAGGTGAGAATGTCTGTTGTTTGCACTGGCTATTAGTTAATTTCATGCAGTCTCTGGCTAAGGAAGAGTGCTCCAGCTGGGCCTTGCCTTTCCTTTGGAGCACAGTTTGTTTTTTCTTTATTGTTTTAGGTTATTTTGAGACAATCCTGGTCTGAAGTTATAACTTCTGTCAGGAGCACGCTTTCTCCAGCTTGTCTGTAGTGAGTTCAGCAATATCCAGTCACCTCAAGGCTGGCATGTCCCAGAAGAGCTAGCTAGGATAGTTAGCTTCTTTGGTGAGGTATTTAGGATGCCAGTGGACTGCCTTCTAGGATACACTGGCAATCAATGGACTATTTCACCTGGATGCATGGGAGTATTTTGGTTTGTGCTTGTGGATGTGGTGAGGTTTTGTTTGTTTATAAATGAGTTTACTGCTGTCTGCATTTGCTGTGCAAGTTGTTTAACTTTGTTAAACAAGTGCAAGTTTGTAGAATGTGAACTGGTCTGTTTTTAGACTAACTGATGTTCATTGTGATTTGTGTAGCCTATCTTTGCTATTTTTAGGCTGTGCATGCGAACGGGTATGCAGTTTATTTAAAGTTACTGTGTTATGGAGGTATTGTCTCCATTGGTTTATTTGTTTTGTTCTCAGTAACTTAGCCTTTTGGGAAGTAGTTTAAAACTGAGCTTGTTGCTTGTTTGAACTTTAATGTTCTTGGTGTTTAGCTAAGCTAAATATTGGTAAACAATTAGTTGTTTGTAGATTTGTCTACTTGGTTCTGGTTATTAGTTGCCAGTTCATTTGTGTGGTGCACTGTTTTGTGTATCACAGTTTGTTTGCCATTGTGTGTAGCCTGCATGTGTGAAAGAGAACTAGTGGCCTAGCCTGTAGTTTTCTTTGCCTCAAATTGATTTTGTAGCTGCTTGGTAGCCCTTTGTGTATGGTATCCTAGCTTGTGATTCTTTAAACCCCTATCATGGCAGAATAGGTAACATATAGCTATACTTTTGTGTGAACTGGGCATAATGTTTGTACTGACTTGAGTTAAAATGGCAACCCCTGAAGGTTTTATTGCCAAGCCGTCTGAGGGAGTGTTGTCTAGTTTAACCAAGGCACAACTCTGTGCAGTGGCTGAGCATTATCAACTGGCCTTAACTACTCAAGAGAAGTTTGAGCGAGACACTGTCTATAAGCAGCTAGCTTATACTTAAAGGAGTGTTGGAATGAGAGGCTCCTCTTTCAGACCAGTTACAATTTGAGAAATTGAAGGCTGAGAGGGAGGCTAGGGTTCTTGGAGAGAAAGAGATGCCCTCAAAGAGGGCTTCAGAGGTTCGCAAACTCGAGCATGAGCTCAAGTTGAAGCGTATGGAGAATGAGTGTGAGCGAGAGCAGTCTTTGACCTTGAAGCTTGAACTGAAACAACCCATTCCTCCTGCTCGTCCGCAACCTGGTTTTGATGTCACCACCCTTCATAGAGAGATGTCGAGAAATATTTTTCTCACTTTGAGTAGCAACCACTCTTAAATGGCCCGAGGAGGTGTGGCCTCTGTTGCTTCAATGCGTTTTTATAGGGAAGGCGCAGGAGGTGTGTTCTGCTCTAAGTTTAGAACAGGCTATGAAGTATGAGGATGTGAAAACAGCCATTCTCCATGCTTAACGCATCCTCCACACAAGCGTGTACCTGGTAGTGGCTGGGTAAGCCATCAGAACAGAACACAACCCCCTCCTAAGAGTCAACAGTTTGGAGGTGGAAATGATGCTCCGCGCTCATCTCCCCCTGCTAATGCTAGTCGTCCTACTAACCACAGAGGTCATTTGCAACTATTGCAAGAAGGCAGGCCATATGAAATGATTGTAGACTGTCGTAAGAGAAAGAGAAGGCCAAGAGTTTTGGCCTGGTGGCTTCCTGTGGAAGCGCCCTGTCTTTAAGTAATACTGAGTGTTGGGCCTATGGTTGCTTCTAAGCAAGATAAATGTGAAGGTGACAGAGTATGCTCCCTTTGTCACCAAAGGCTCTGTGTCTTTGCCTGATGGGCATTGTAGTGTGCCAGTACGTATACTAAGACACTGGGGCAGCTCAGTCTTTTATGTTGTCTGGGGTTTTGCCTTTGTCTGACAGTACTTCCACCGGAACGCGTGTTTTAGTCAGGGGTTTGGAAATGACTCCTGTTCAGGTGCCATTACATTGAGTTTGTCTCTCTTCAAAACTGGTCAAAGGTGATGTGGTGGTAGGAGTTCATCAATGTCTCCCTGTACCAGGTTTTTCATTTATCTTGGGCAATGATCTAGCTGGGGGGAAGGTTTGGGGTAACACAGAGGCCGTCTCGTAACCTGTTGTCTTTGATTCGGTGCCTGAAGTACCACCAAAGCCTGATCAGTGCTTATGGCAGCATCCTGATGTTTCCTAGTTGTGCTGTCACTCGTGCCATGGTAAAACGTGGCCTTGATTCTGATTTGGTGTCTCTAAATGACACTTTCCTTACTAAACCTGATGTGTGTAGTGGTTCTTCACAATCAGCTGTAGAGGAGCTAGAGACTACCAACACTAACTTGTATGACTCCATTGGAGGTGGTGATGACTCAGATGTTGAGTAAGTCTGTGAAAGTAGCCCCTCCTTTGGGAGTGATTAATGGTGAGTTAGAAGTCACAACTTTTGAGTTTGAATGAGCTTGAACGCTGTTCTTTGCCTGACTTGTTCAAGGTTTCACGTGAAGATTTGATGAGAGAGCAGTTGATTGACTTCTCTTAAACCTTTGTTTTAGGATCTCAAGAGAAACCTGAGGATGAATCCTCTTACTTTGTACAAGATGGCTTGTTGTGTAGAAGGTATGTGTTCCAGAAAGAGACTTTTACCAACTCTTTTGTACAGGTAGTAGTTCCTTGTAAGTTCAGGAAAGCCGTGCTAGACTTAGCTCACAACGAAGTAGCTGGACACACTGGGGTGCAGAAGACATGACAGGATTGTGCGTCGGTTTTATTGCCCAAGTTGAGGAAAGATGTTGCCGCCTATGTAAAGTCATGTCACCAAACCAGTTAACCAGCAAACCTAATCAACAGATTCCTGTCGTGCCATTGCAGCCCATTCCTGCAGCCCATTCCTGCAGCCCATAGTGTAGGTCAATTGCCTTGCTTTAAGGCTGGACATCTTTAGCAATTGACAGTGATGTGTCAATCTATGCGTTATCCTGTAGCATATCCACTTAGGTCAATGACTACTAGGTCTGTGTTGAAGGCTCTTAGCAAATTTGTCAATTTTTGGTATTCCAAAAGTCCCTCGAAGTGACAGAGGATCTAATTTCATGTCAAAACAGTTTGCTAGGGCATTGTCAATTGAAAGCCAAACATAACATCAAGTACTTACCATCCCCAAAGTCAGGGTGCTCTTGAACGTTTCCATTAGATCAAGTCTCTGTTACGGTCTTACTGTGTAGAACTTGGGTCTGATTGGGAGGAGGATCTCCCTTGGCTTCTCCTAGCAATTAGGGAGGTTGTTCAGGAGAGCACGGGCTTTAGCCCTAATGAACTAGTATTTGGACATGCTGTGAGAGGGCCAACCGCTGTCTTAGCTGAGGAGTGGTGTACAGCTGAGACACCCATGGACCTATTGGATTATGTTAGTGGATTTTGCTACCATTTGTATGAAGCTAGAGCTGCTGCTAGACGTAAACTGGGTAAAACTCAGTCCAAGATGCAACGTCTTTATAACCGCAGGGCGAAACAACGTAGTTTTAACCTTGGGGATAAAGTTTTAGCTTTGTTGCTTCTTTTGAATAGTCCCTTTCAGGCTAAATTCAGTGGCCCGTACGAAATTGTGAAATGTTTCAATGATCACAATTATGTTCTTAGTATGCCAGATCGGTGGAAAAAGGTGCAGGTTTGTCATATTAATCTTTTGAAGCCTTATTTTTCTCCCTTACCAGTTGCACCTGTTGGATTAATTGCCATTATGCCTCTAGGGGGCTCTAGTGATCCAGATCATGTGATCTCCTTGGTGGATAATGGTTCTGAAAGTCTTGATTTTGTCAGTGAGGTGTCCAGTGAGGGTGTAAGAGGTCCATCACAGGCGATCGTGGAGGGTCGTCTGCGAAATTGAGTTCCTGGCACAGTTAACTTCACGTCTTTCCCATTTGAATGATGTGGAGAAAACAGCTATCATTGGGTTGATTGAGTCTTTTCCTGCTCTGTTCCCTGATGTTCTGACATGTACATCTGTGATTGAACATGATATTGATGTTGGTGAAGCTTTGCCAATTAAACAGCATGCCTATCGTGTCAATCCTAGGAAGAGGGAGTTGTTGCAGAAAGTAGACTATCTGTTAGCCCATAATCTTGCTGAACCTACAGTAGTTTTAGTGCATGGAGTTCACCCTGCTTGTGAGTGAACAAACCAGATGGGACCTTTCGTTTTTGCACTGACTATTGTAGACTGAATTTAGTTACAAAGCCAGACTGTTATCCATTACCCCGATGTGATGATTGCATAGACCATGTTGGCTCAGCCAAATTTTTGAGCAAATTTGACCTAAAAGGATATTGGCAGGTCCCTTTTACAGCCAGGGCTAAAGAATTATCTGTTTTTATAACATCTGATGATTTCCTGCAGTATCGTGTTATGCCATTTGGGGTCAGAAATGCTCCTGCCACTTTTCAAAGGCTCGTCAACCGGGTCTTGGCAGGTATGCAGGGTTGTGTTGCATACCTTGATGTGGTTCTTTATAGTACCAACTGGACTCATCATTTAGACCAGATCAATGAACTTTTTGACTCGTCTTGTTACCGCTAACCTAACTATAAACTTTGCCAAGTGTGAGTTTGGTAAGGCTACTGTTACTTATCTTGGTAAGATAGTTGATGGAGGACAAGTTCAACCTGTAGGAGTGAAGATTGAAGCCATATGTAATTTTACTATACCTGAGAACCGCCGGGAAGTCCGGAGGTTTCTTGGTATGGCAGGTTACTATAGGGCCTTCTGTAAGAATTTTTCTTCTGTCATTACACCTTTGACAAACCTTAGTCCTAAAGTTCAATTTCATTGGTCTTCCAGATGTCAAGAAGCATTTGATAATGTTAAGCTTTTGCTTGCTTCTTCCCCTGTGCTATCTGTTCCAAATTTTGACCATCCTTTCAGTGTTGCTGTTGATGCCAGTGAGAGTGGCGCTGGAGCAGTTCTGTTACAGGTAGGATTAGATGGGGTAGAGCACCTGGTAGGATACTTTTCAAAGAAATTTAATTGCCATCAGCAAGTCTACTCCACAGTGGAGAGAGAGGCAATAGCTTTAATCCTTGCAGTACAACATTTTGAGGTCTACTTGGGCTCATCTTTGAGTCCAATAGGCATTTTCACTGACCATAACCCACTGGTCTTCATTGATCATATGCAGAACCAGAATCGGCGCATTATGCGTTGGAGCTTAATTTTACAAAAATATCCATTAAAAATTCAAAATATTAGAGGCAAGGACAACATTGTGGCAGATGCATTGTCCAGAGTCTAAAATCATGTGGTGGTTTGGGGTTTTTTTTTGTTTGTTTGTTTGTTTTTTTTCTTCTTCCACTATGGTTATGTAAAGTTCCATAGTATGGGTGTTGGTTAGTATGGGTACTGATGTGTTACATTTTCCTAGTCCTAGGGGGCCCAGGATTTAAGATGATGTGGCACAGGAGGTCTTTTGTTTATTTGTTTTGAGGTTTATTTATAGCAAACCTCTTGGGGAGGGAGGTGTGATGCCCACCTGCGCCCCCTTCAGGTTTGGCCCTGCCAGTGCATGGGCTGAACCTGAGCCTAAATGCTTTGTCTTCACCTGTATTTAGGGTGGGGCAGGGTTTCTGTCTCTCTCTCAGGAGGGCATTTGAAGCACTTCTTTTCGGTTCTTGTAGGCATTATTTTTTTATATTCTCTCTAACACAGGCACTTTGACTCCTTTCTCAATCTGTCCCCCTTTACATTTCTTTAGTTCTCACTTTCTCATTTACCTAACATACTGATGCATTCACCCACTCATGCACGACCTTGACCATTTTTTTCATACCCCTATTTGATTATTATTACCAGTATTAATAATCAAATTTTTATTATTGATTTGAACCATTTTGTCTTGTCCCTCATTATGTGATGGTAAACGAGTCTGCCGTTACAGAGACAAAGTTGTGAAGGAATATGGATCAGCGTTGGGTTATATTAAAAAGAATCCCAAACTTTTAATATCCCATGGCAGCATGATGCTATGGGGATGTTTTATATCTGCAGTGACAGGGAAGCTAGTCAGGATTGATGGAAAGATGGATGGCACTAAATACAGGGCAAGTCTGGAGGAAAATCTGTGAGTGGGCCAGAGGTTTGAGACTGGGATGAAGGTTCACATTCCAGCAGGACAATGACCCTAAACATACTGCTAAATCTACACTGGAGTGGTTTAAAAGGAAACAATTAAATTTCTTGGAATAGCCTAGTCAAAGCCCAGACCTCAATCCAATTGAGAATCTGTGGCATAACTTGAAGATTGCTGTATGCCAACACAGCCCATCCAACTTGAAGGAGTTGGAGCAGTTTTGCCATGAGCAATGGGCAAAAAATCCCAGGGGCTAGATCTGCTAAGCTAATTAAGGCATACCCCAAGAGACTTGCAGCTGTAATTGCAGCAAAAGGTGGCTCTACAATCTGTTGACTTGGGGGTGAATACCTCTGCACACTCCTGATTGCTGTTTTTTTTTTTTATCTTAATTATTGTTTGTGTCACAATAAAACGACAATTTTCACCTTTAAAGTTGTAGGCATGTTGTGTAAATTAAATGGTGCTAACCCCCCAAAAGTCCATTTTAATTCCGGCTTGTAATATGACAAAACAGGACAAACACCAAGGGGGATGAATACTTTTGCAAGATACTGTAACTCTCTTGTCATGTTTTTATTTGAGTGGGTAACATGTTCATCATTTCTGATGTGAATACACTCTTTACCTTCATCGTCTTCCTCTTTGGCAAGTATGTCCCTGGTGTACATCCTCCTGAAACTCTTCCTCTTGAGCTCAACAGTGTTCTCCTGTCAGAGAAAAACAGAGTCCATACTAAAGCTTTCTCAGTAAACCTGACATCTGGCTACGAGGGAATTAATGACATTTCCCTTTTTTCATTACAGAAAAAATGGAGGAATAATGTAATGCATCATGGAGATTTAGCTCTTTTCTTTGTTGAAGTCTGCTTTCAAGTTCAAAACCAAATGTTTAACAAATATTACAATGAACTGCAATCAAACAATTAATAAATTATAATAATAATAATTGCTATAGTGACAAGAAAAAAAAAAACAGTGGAAGCACAATATACAATGGATTTTTATTGCACCAGTCCAAAATAAAGCCCTACATTACAATATCTACATGCATTTTCTGATGACCTCTGTGGAAGGATTAAGCTTAACATCTGAAAACAGGCCAATCTAGAAGGGCACTTGATAGTGTATACCTCCACCAAGCCACATACTGTATTATGAACATCAAAATCAAAACACTTGAATCTTGGATAATACAAAAGCTGTGCACCAAATTTCATCCAAATCTGTTCATTACTTTTTGAGTTACGCTGGGGAACAAAAAACAACCAACCAAACAAAAAAAACCCTGCTGGATCCACATACATGTCTGAATTTGCATCGAAATCTAATCAATCGTTCCTTGACCCACGGATCACATTTCCTCAAATTTTCACCAAAATCCATTCATTACTTTTTGAATTATGTTGGGAACAAACAAACAAACAGAAGCGAAAACATAACCTCCAGTTGGTGGAGGTAATAATGAGGCATTTTATTGACTTCATGTTTGCATTTCCCTTAACCTCACAGAAAAGGTGGAAAGTATATCATTTCATCACCTTGTCTTGTCGGTTCATCAGGGTTTTCCAGTGTTCAAACAGCTCAGGCTCGGCACACTGGATGTCCTTTAATGTGCCTTGTGTCTGGACTGTCCCATCTTTCATGTCTATGATCTTGGAGATCGTAGAAAGGAAATATATTTATAGGAATAATATAATAATTCCATTTTATGAAAACAGTACAATCAAATAAAAAAAGATGAAGAAAAAAACCCAGTGGATCCTAAAGAAAGGTAAACTACATGAAATTAACTTTCCAGTCAGCTCCAGAAGACTACACTTGTATTTTTTTTTTTTTTGGCCTTAACAGATTGCCAATTCTTTGATACACTTCTCCACTTCATGCAAAGTGATAAGGGAAAGGGGGCATTAGGCCCTGTGTGGTATTCGGCCCCAGTACATTGAACATGCATGGAATTTATCACCAGTTTGTCAGTCATTATTACAGATTACTCAGGAGCCAATCAGAATGTGTGATAACTTTATTCAGTAAAATGAAATAGAAATTGAAGGTTGGGATCTTCTTGCCCCACACCTTTTGTCATTGGATTTGACGCGTTGTGTGTTTCTTTGCTCTCTTACACTGTTAATAAGGTTACATTCTTTATACCATGTCTTCTTCCAGCTGCTCCTGTTAGAGGTCACCACAGCAATTTTTTGGTTGGTTTTTGTTTGTAACACCACATGCTCTACCTGATGCGACCCTCCCCAATTTATGAAGTGTGTCTGCTTGGACACGCTTCATCAGAGATGCACTAAACTTCACATGAGATGTCAGGCCAAGTTCCCTGACACATATCTGTAATTGGTTTTGATCTGCACTCATCTTTTCTTTTCTTTTTGCTCATCCCTTTTTCCATCCATAGACTTCCATTCATTTTTGGGTCCATTTAAATGTTTTGCTCAGTAACACTTCACCACACATTTACCAAACTTCATATGGCACCTCAGCCCAACTCTCTCTCTCTCTCTCTCTCTCTCTCTCTCTCTCTCTCTCACACACACACACACACACACACACACACACACACA
>JANZLB010000025.1:10784519-10802983 GCA_026167865.1 Notarius quadriscutis | reverse complement strand
TCAGCCCTGTGATGACCTGGCAACTTGTCCAGGGTGTACCCCGCCTTTCGCCCGTAGTCAGCTGGGAGAGGCTCCAGTTTGCCTGCGACCCTGTAGAACAGGATAAAGCGGCTACAGATAATGAGATGAGATGAGAAAAGTTCACAACTCCTTAAACTGTCACTGTTTTGGAGGAAGAGTGTCACAAATTCCACCTCTTGCAAATCCTTTGTTCTGAGTTCTTTTTGTGGTTGTGTTATTGTTTTGGTTTCATTTTCTCCTCCTATGTTAGTTCATTGTTTTTCCTTTGGTTCAGTCTATTGTCTATTTCACGTGTGTCTTGTTATTAGCTTATGACATTGTGTGTATAGTTCTGGCATACATTTTCAGTCATGCTGAAATTCTTGTTTCTTGGTTCTCTCATGTTGTGAACTTTTTTGCCATCCTAGTTACTTTGTGTACTGTCTGGTTTCCTAGTATTCTTGTTTCATTTTAGAATATTATGCTTATAATCAAATCCCTTATGCACCTCTATCCAGTTTCTGCTTACTTCATTAGTTTGTCAAAGACAGCTGTGAGGTGAGGTGGCTGGAGGCAGATGTAACTGCAGATTAAAGTTTATTAAACACACACCAAACAGACAAATCCAAAATGTGCGGCAAAAATGTGATCAAAACACAGGCAAGAGTCAGACAATCTGTGAATAGCATGAACTAAGCAAACTCCAGAACATTAGAGGAACCAGGAACAAACAGAGTTGAAAAAGCGGAACAGCATGAACATTAGACAAAAGGCTTTGTAATGTTAGGCACACATGTACTAAGCAATTACTTCAGATTCACATTTTGAGAGGGAGAACAAGAGTCCTTAAATAATGTGACTATGATTGTGTGTAATGTGGAACAGGTGTGCTTAATCAAAAGTCCGGTGACTGTGAACTTGGTGCATGGATGTTGTAGTGCATGCTGTTCCTGTGATTCTAGGAAGTTGACATTACAACAGCCTTCTCTAAGCAGAGTCATGGTTGTGCCATATTCCTTTTTTTTTTTAAATAATTGATTTAATGATGCTCTGTGGGATATTATTTATTTGATAACCAAACCCTGATTGATACTTTTCCAGAACGTTGACATTGTTCCTGACTTGTTTTGATAGCTCCTAGGACTTTATGATGCAGTTTGTTTAAATATGTTATCTAAAAAACTCTGGGGTCTTCCAAGAACAAATTTATATTGAGATCACATGACCAATTACTTGCACACAAAACAACTATATTTAAATAAATATGTGACATCACCAGAACTATCTGGGGTTTAGCAGAAACAGGGTGATTATTAATTCAATTAAATTTTAGTCAGTTAATTCTATTTATAAATAAGTTTGAAAACATTTTTTGTGTAGATTCATGACATATAGTCCAATTCCAGGTTGCAACGTTTACAAGTTAAAAGTGATGCTAATACTTATGCAATACACTATGTTTAACAAGTTTTGCCTTTATATTCATGTATACCAATTTCTGCTAAGCAAAAGTGTAACACTGTCATTCTCTCTCTCTCTCTCGTGCAGTTGTTTACAAGGCGATGTTGTGACACACACAGCCTGGCTGAACAGGTCCAGTATACTATATGCTGGTGAGGATAAGTGGTCCGTGGATTCCCGAGTCAGCCTGGTCACCCTGAACCGTGATGAGTTCACCATTAAGATTGAGAACATAGATGTGAGTGATGAGGGACTGTACGTGTGCGCTGTTCAGACCAGCAGCAAGCCCAGAACCACATCCGTCCATATCATCGTTCAAGGTGAGCTCGTTTCCACCAGTATGTGTATTTCTTTACTGCAGAGTGCCTGTGTCTGGGGTTTGTGCAGAGTTATACAGTGTTATTACACTATAACCTTTTGTTAGCAGCTTTCTTCAGTATCAGGTACAAACACCTTGAACTATAGGAATGATATTAAATTTTTAATGAAGGGAATAATTATGCAATTAATGCTGATGGGCACAAAACCTTGGAGATTTCATTTTTTTTTCTCTACTCACTGGCTCTTATGTTAATGTGATTGATGGCAGTGTCATTGCAGTAGGCTGGTGCACTGAGTTGTGACAGCACAGCATTCAGGTACAGTGGAAATTTAGGAATCTGAAGTACAGCAATCCAAAGCGCTTCACCATATGCTGCTTATGTTCAGTTTGAGTCTGTCGGTTTAACTGATTGCTGTCTTTATTTTCTGGTGTGTGTTGCAACATTTCCTACATAAGGAATAACCACAATGGGGCATGCTACTATAAGAAAGTAAATAGTATGAGTAGTGTAATGAGGCCTGACTCAAAGTGGAATGATGTTACCACCCAACAGTATTTTATTTCTCTCAGATCACAGCAATTTGCCATTTTTTAACATTAATGAATGCATGTCCCACTTTTTAACTATCTTGAGTAGAATATCTGCAAAACAAGTTACAGTATTTCTTCTTATTACATTACAGCAGCTAATATAGATATTTAGGCACTGCCTAAAAGTGGAGTTCCTGATGAGTGTCTGAGCAAAATATTTACAAGGGCACAAGATCAGCCTGAATAGAAGAATAATATAGCATATAAACCATCGAATTGTGTAGTATTGTCTATTTTGTGTCAATAAATTGCTGCATTGTCTTGTGACAGTGATACCAATTATGAGATACGCATCACAATTATGAATACATATTTATTATTTTCTTTGACACTGCATGTCATGCGCCAGAAACAACACCACGACATTTATTATGGTGTGACTCTGCTGGGTGCCTGGTGGACAGCAGTAAACCAGCCCCTTTACGTTACATCATTATGATATATTGTTACAATCGAATATCAAACTTGCACCTATTCCCGATTAGAGAGCAGTCACAGCGTATACAAAAAAAGGACTCTCAGTAACACACAAACTTTGCGATGTATATGTTCTATACCCTGCATCTGACATTATAAAGCCTTGTAAAGCCTAACATTACAAAACTTTGTACTTCACTTTTCTGGTTTTGACCCTGTTTTTGTTTTTGAACTTTGCGTATTGTTAACTCTGATATCCTGTCTGTGTCTCACTCGATCACTGCCAGTTTTTCGACTCTGCCTTTTCCTGTGTTTTGGATCTGTTTGCTAGCGTACTTTCACTGAAACTCTTCCTGCACTTACATCTGTCTGCCACCCTTACATGACAGAATCTGTCAATTGTCCAACAAGCTAGTGGACTAATAAAACTGTTTTAACTAGTTTTATATGAAACTGTCATGAATATTTTCTGTAAAATGTGTTAGTAAATAATCTAATGTTATTTTTTAAAAAGCAAATTAAAACTAAGTGTTGGATAAAAACCTATTGATCTTATGTAACTAAAGATACAAATTTCATTGTCTGGTGGTCAAGTGTTTGAGATACGTTGTTTTGCACTTATGATCAGGTACCCTTTGATGGTACACATACATTACGGACGTTGTACGGACAAGCGATCAAAAATCAGGTCAATGCATTCTCTTAAGTATGGGGCTCCACTCCCTATAAACAGGCATTCTCCAAATACCTGCTCTTTTTTTTCTCTCTTGAATTTGATAATAATAAAAAAAAAAGAGAGAGCAGGTATTTGGGGAATACCTTGAATTTGATAATTCAAGAGAAAAAAAAATGCAGCTTGTCATGTAACCAGCTTTGGGAGACCGTAAACAAAACACCTTCACCTCCAACTTGTGCAAAGCACTGACACTAGAAACTCCTTCCATAAATGTTTAGTAAGTGTCTACTTATAGAAAGTTTCACCATATCAATAATTGTATATTTGTATTTGTTATATAACGTTTTCTTTTTTGTTTTTTATATTTCTCAATTTTTATGCCTAGGTTATGTGGAGCAACCACCATGTATGCATTCTTGATATAGAAACAATGATGTATTAGAATTAGTGCATTAATATGCTGTAATCCTGTGATTTGAATTATAGACAACAGTATTGTCAGATATGAGAATACCACAACAACGCTGTGGTAATCATTACTTTGTGGGTTTCTTTTTCCTACCCTGTGGCAAATAATGCAGCTTTTTAGTGTTGTTTCCACTTCCAAGTGAGCCGTACCATGCCCAGGATGAAACCTTACCATCTAAGCTGAACTGGGGCTAGAAATTGTGCAATAATTGGTCATATACAATAGTCATAGAATAACCCTAATGCCTCGTTTTGACACAGTTTTGTTTGGTGTCCATAATTATGTATATTATACGCAATGTACCTTCTATACAGTGGTGTAGAGGTTAGCACTGTCACCTCACAGCAAGAAGGTTCTGGGTTCGAGCCAAGTGGCCAGCAGGGGCCTTTCTGTATGGAGTTTGCATGTCCTCTCCGTATTTGCTCCGATTTCCTCTGGGTGCTCCGGCTTCTCCCACGGTTCAAAGACATGCAGTTAAGTTAATATGAGGTGGCCTTGGGCTGAAGTGCCCCTGAGCAAGGCATCTAACCCCAACTGCTCCCCAGGCACTGTAGTGTAGCTGCCCACTGCTCTGGGTATGTGTGTGTGCTCATTGCTCATTTGTGTGTGTGCATGCGTGTGTTCACTGATGGGTTAAATGCAGAGGATGAATTTCCCTGTGTTTGAGTGTGCATGTGACAAATGAAGGCTTCTTGGCTTCTTCTTCTTCTAGTGTTCAATGCAAGGAAGTTAATTTCTTTACAGATAGATCAAAGTGCCACTCCATTATATGTAGCCATGGATGAGAAGCTAATTTTGTTGATTGCAAAAGGTTGCAAAAGGTTGCCAGTTTAATGAACTCTCCCAATTTTATTTAACTTCAATCTACAACCCCAAATCAGAAAAAAAAAGGTTTTCCAATGCTAACTTCCTGTGCATACGGAGTCTCTGAAATTTACCGTGGACATTTATTACCCATGAAATAAAAGCCTGTCAGTAACGGCGTTGAAAGCACAAGCTCGAAACAGCATCTAAACATGGCTGTTCTGTCACCTGAGTACTAATTGCACCTGTTTCTCATTCCCCTGTAATCACCTCCCCATTTAAGCTCAGCTCTCACACACTCATGTTGCAAAGTATCGTTTAGTGTCTATTCACCTAACTTTACCAAGCTGTTTACTTTCTGCCTAACTTCCTGTGTTCCGACATTTGTTTACGTTTTTCCCAACTGTGTTTCTCTGTCTCACCCACGTTATCCTGCTCGCTGATCGACCGACCCCAGCCCATTACCTAGACTACGATTCTTGCTTCCTGATTTGGCTCAGTCAGCTGTTTGCTTCTCCAGCTCTCCCCTGTGCTTGCATTCATAAGTGCTTGCATCCTGACAGAATACTTCCCCACAAATGGATGCAGCAGAGTAGGCAAAGCAGACCGCATTAAACACTCAAGGGCATTTATTAGGAGAACACCAGCAGATGTTCAGTGACCTCAACTCTAGGATGCCACAGCTCACTGATGTGATGTCGCTGGCCCTCCTAACATGCTTCACATCCTCAGTCAGCGCTGCCCAGCTCATCCCACTACCAGAGAAGTTCTTGGATGAAGCTTCTAGTTGTAAGGGATTTCTTCTCCAATGCTTCCTATATTTCTCTTCACTCACCGGAGTCTCTAATGAACAGAAGATCGCTAAAATTCTCACGCTACTTACAGGCACGGCTTTACAGTGAGCTAGCGCGGTATGGAAGCATGGCGGTGAACACACCACTTTGTAAGATCGTTTCTTGGAACTCTTTAAATAAGTCTTTAATCATGAACCTCAGGGGATAGAGGTTAGAGAGAGTCTTCAATCAATCAAACAGGGAAATAGACAAGTTGCTGAATATGCCCTGGACTTTTGAACCTTAGCTGCTGGCAATGGCTGGAATGAACCTGCTCTAAAGGCCACTTTTTGCCAAGGGCTACATCCAGAGGTGCTGAGTGAATTGGCCTTTTACGACAAACATCTATCCCTCGACTCACTCATCAATCTGTCTATTTGTCTTGACTACCTCATCAGCAATAGGCCCTCTTTGTAACCAACTGCCACTCTGTCTCCTGCCACCAACACACCCATGCCCATGGAGGTGTCTCAGGCCCACCTAAGGCGGTCAGAGAGAGAGAGAGAGAGAGAGAGAGAGAAGGTGACGAGAGGGCTTGTGTTTCGACTGTGGTGAGTCCAGCCATCTCATCACCAAATGTCCTGTTCATCTGCCTCGGGGTGCCGCTGCTCGTCCAGTTAACACATCACCCAGCCCAGTGAGTCCCCTGTTTAATCATAAAGTACAGTCCTTTAAGTTACCAATAATCTTGAAGCTACCAGACTCAACCAATACCCTCTCTGCATTTATTGACTCAGGGGCAGAGGGGAACTTCATTGATGTTTCAATCATCCAGAGATTCAACTTGTCCACAGACACCTTGCAAAGACCGCTCAGTCTCAAAACCATTGACGGAGGCCCCATAGCTGATCGACTAGTCACTACCCACATGGCTCCTTTACAGCTTTCGGTGGGAGCTCTCCGTTCAGAACACATTCCATTATTCATCACTCAAACTGACAATCATGACATCATCCTCCGTTATCCCTGGCTTCAACTCCATGACCCGCTAATTCTCTTGGCAGAATAAGGACATTCTTCAGTAGTCACTAGCGTGCTTTCAGAACTGTCTACGTTGCCCTCAATTAACCCTCTGGGGTCTGAGGGTATTTTCTGGCATGCTAATGATTTTGGCATGCTCTGATTTTGTTGTCAATTTCAACAAATCTAAGTAGTATTTTCAAACTCATATGACTTTTTTTGTATTCAGCACAAGTTCAGCTACAATAATATCTATGTAATATGTATGTCATTATTGTACTTTTAAAAAATAACATATAAATGAAGATGTTGTAAAAAGCAGTTATAGAACGTTGTTGGAATATGTGAAAGAACATGACCTTACCCATTGTGTCGAACCATTTTGGTCACTTGAGGTGATTCTGTTCAGTCTTAGGAATGTATCAAGCACAACAACTTAAATCTGTTCCATTGATTTGGACAATTAACTGGCCATCAAAAAAATTATGTCCTATTGTTTTGGGATAAAGGGTTGGCAGTGAGAGGGGTATTCAATGAGAAGTGTGAAAAATTTCCATTCCATTCAATGAGAAAAGTGAAAACCCCTCCCACTGCCATCTGTTAATCCAATCAGAGTAACTCTCAATCCCATCAGGTTGTCACAATGAGTAAGGTGATGTTTTTTTTTTTCACACATTCCAACACATTTCTAAAACTGCTTTTTACAACACCTTCATTTATCTGGTATTTGACTTTATTTTGGTATTTTACTCTATTCAGTGTGTCTTGAAATTAACTCTCTTACTCAGTTCAGAGCCAAAACCAACTCTGTTCCTCTGTTACACAATTACTCTGTAATTTTGCTTCCACTCCAACTCCAAATTTTACTCTCAAAATTGAGCAAAATTAACTATTTTTGAGGAAAAATACTTTTAACTCTGGAAAAACTGCTCAGTCATTTTTCCTGTGTATGCACAACAGTGCATACACAGCATATCAACCAATCTGCTCATAATAAATAGAAGAAATATTTACACTTACTCAAGTTGATCTTGGGCTGAATCAAGTCGATGTTTAAAAAAAAAAATGCACCGCTCATCATCAGTGTCACAGTTCTCAAGATTGAACTGAAATGCTGTCCTGAATCAGGAATTGAATCATGAATTGATTTGTTGTCCTGAAATTGAATCGCTGTCCTGAATCATTCAAAGCATATACAATCCACATGCCATTTCGCAACAAGTTTTACCTTCAAATAGCCTGAATTCTGAAATCTATGTCTGATAGATTTTATCCTGTTTATGGTGGGCATTCCCACCGCGAAAGAGAAGTCAATCGAAACCAAGTGAGTGAAAGTAATTATCATGCCATTACCATGTGAATAGTCTTTTATGAATGCCTAAGTGGGCATTCAGCATTCCAACTCCGGTGTGACTGAGTAAGGTGACAAGTTTTATGTTTCATCTAATTTAGGTAATTTACAAACTATAATATTATTTGGCAGTGGGCACATAGGAAAGTGTAAAGTATAAAGTTTCTGTCAATATGTTTACCATGCTTGTATGATAAAAGCTCGTGAAGATATTTATCTAAATACATGACCTACTCATTCTAAATATGCCAAGCTTCGCCAGCAAAGCTCTCAACCTCAGAGGGTTAATAAAGTCTTATCTTATCTTATCTTGAGACTGATCAGCTACAATAACATAAGACCATGTCATATTTCGTTCTTGACAGCCAAGAACCAGAATCTGAGGCTACAGTGGATGCAAACTCAGTGAAGGGCTCCTGAGTGGCACAACAGAACAGCGTTCATCCTATCATCAAGGATGAGTGTGAATCCCAATGATGCCACATCTATGTGTGGCTGGGAGCCTAAGAGAGCCAAACTAACCTGTGCTCCCAGGAAGGGAGGAGTGCATACTCTCATGAATGTCTGTGAGCTTATGTATACAGAAGTGGGTGGATAGCACTTTCCTCAAAGTGTGTTACGTTGGCCCCAAATTTTGGGGAAAAATCTGCCCCTAATATTGGGTGGGGGGGAACCTCATCTCTTGACCTGTATCTGTATGACTGTATGCATTGTGCTGCTGTGACACGATTGACCTGTTGGATAATGACGTGAATAGACATGTGTTCCTAATAGAGTGTACAGTGCTGATATGAAATGACATTTCTGAGTGAGGATGTTTATCAGAAAGACAGGATCTATACCATTTAACCACATCTACATAAGACAAGCAATATCTATACTACTAAAGGAAGGCTGTCTGTCTCTCTGTCTTTTCACCTATGCAAATTGACACGACTGGATGCACATACTCCATACTTTGCACATGGATTGGTGACACCCCAGAGGGGCCCAAGACAACATTTTCGATTTTCCAAAATGGGATTAGTGCAAATCCAACACACGATTCATTCCCTGTAGGCTACATGCTCACGTGAATGCAATGCGCACAGCCTCAGTGGGGAATGCCCTCCCCGATTCACCTGAGAATTTCAATTGTACGGGACCTCGCAATCAGCGCTTCTTGCCGGAGACTTCCTTTATGACCTAGTCTACATCACTGAGGAGATGCGGGGAGAAATTTATGTCATTTTGACAGAACACAGTGAAAACATATATATCACATGTGTCCACTCAACTCTCCACTGGACCATTCAGAGGAAATCAGGTTCACAGGCAATAACTGCTAGTTTACATTCTATAGCATTAAGAATAATGTCTTTTCTATACACAGATATATATGTGATGGACAGAACCAATACTTCAACATGGTGTGTGCTTGATGCTGCAGGTCTCTCAGAACAGACTCCGGAGCAGTACTTATCCCCAGCCATCTGCTCCGAGCCTGAGGCAAAGCTTGCTGTGACAGATCCTGCCGGTCACAAAGGCTGGATGGAGGTCTGGCTCCATCTGTCTGAGGAGAAGAAAGCTCTGAGTTCTCTGATTGTGACCTGTCTTTTGCCTTCTGCACCTCTAAAGAGTTGAATTACACTCAGGGCAGTGGAATGAAGCTGTAAAAGAACGTAAAACGCACCACCCACTGCTGCATTGAGGTAACAAGGTTTAAATAAGATAAAAAACATGATGGATCGAGCCGCATTTCCATTATGCTGCAATTTTCCATTTTCTATTTTCTCGAAGATGCCATCATGATCTTCTTTTCCTCCCTTGCCAATAAATTTGGAATGCTACCATGATGGACAGCCCAGAAGCATGATATAATGTGTTTATCAGCATTCTGAAGTCACAATGTGTTCAGCGGCAGTACTAGCAATATCAACTCTCTCCTTTCATATTTGATAATGTCTTCTATCCTCTATCGTATCAAAGATTTATGGCTTACATGGGTGCACCGCCTGAGGGGATCTCTGGAAACATAAACATTATTCAAAAACTGAAGGGGATGGGAAAAAAAAGTGGCAGTGCAGGAAATCAAGCGCCATGAGCAAAATTCCTTCAAAGCAAACAGGAAGCGCATCGCAGCGGTGTCTGACTTTGGTGTAATCAGAAGCTTTTGGAGGCAGCGCTACCGTCTTCCTCCGTCTCTGTGTCTAGAGAAGCACTGATCCCAGGAAATGCACAGATTAACATTTATTGAGAGGTTTCACTCTCACATACGTACAGAACATGGCGACCCACAAACCTGGTACAGAAGTGCCTGAAGAGGAAATCTCCTTATTCATGGGCTAAATAAACATCCCAGAAAGATGAATGATGACCTACTTCCTCATATCTCATGCTGACATCTTGGAGCAACCTAAAGAGTGACATGTAGGCCTATCGAAATGAAATGGCTGTAGGACGTCAGCACACATGCGACGAAAAGATTTTATATGAATCAATTTCGATACAACGGTTATTAAGCAAAGCTCAGCAATTGCATTTTTGTTGTTGTCAAACAAATAAGCACCATGAAGCCAATTGCCTGAGATGTGCAGTGAAACTGCCAGTTGTAAAGAAGCAGTGGCAGATGTGAAATATGGATGGATGGCAATAAATCTGTGGATTTGCAATTCGCTTATGCACATGGCATATGAAATACAGTATGTCTGTGAACGTTTTATCATCGTCCTGCATGTTCCAATCCCATGCCCTCTGACAATGATGCAGAAGTACTGTATGTCCACACTTCTCAGATTTCAAGCTAATTATTTCATCTTTCTTTCTTTCTTTCTTTCTTTCTTTCTTTCTTTCTTTTTTTCCCAAAGAAGCCTTATTTAGGCCACTGTTGGACAGGTCATTGGGCACAGCAGGTCATCTTTGCTGACTCAAATGTATCCTGCATGTGTTTGTGTGTGTCTATGTACGTGTCGTAGACCTAAAAAGAGAGAGGAGTGCATATCTTTGCTTTGCTTCTGGTTTTGCACCATATGTCTGAAAAGCCTGCGGCCTCATTAGCAGAATTACAAAGAGTGACTGCAGAAGAGATGAGAGGAGAAGGAGAAAGTGGAAGAGTGCTACCTAATAATAATACAAGTACATTTTACTGTTTGTTCTCGATTCCTCCTGTCATCATTTCATTCCTTGTGGCATATCTCTACTTCTTTGCAGGTATGAGCTTAGAAATGAGGATGGGAATCAAGGGAAGGGAACAAGGAGGTACAAACTTAAGAAATAAGAAGCACCTCTTGGGTGTCACGGTGGTGTAGTGGTTAACACTGTCACTTCACAGCAAGAAGGTTCTGGGTTTGAGCCCAGTGGCTGACGGGGGCCTTTCTGTGAGGAGTTTGGATGTTCTTCCCATGTCTGCGTGGGTTTCCTCCAGGTGCTCTGGTTTCCCCCACAGTCCAAAGTTCTCCCCATGTCTTCATGGGTTTTCTCCAAGTGCTCCAGTTTCCCCCACAGTCCAAAGACATGAAGGTTAGGTTAATTGGTGGCTCTAAGTTGACTGTAGGTGTGAATGGTTGTGTGTCTCTATGTGTCAGCCCTGTGATGATCTGGCAACTTGTCCAGGGTGTACCCCACATCTTGCCCATAGTCAGCTGGAATAGGCTCCAGCTTGCCCACAACCCTGCACAGGATAAGTGGTTACAGATAATAGATGGATGGAAGCACCTCTTGGGTCTTATTTCTTGTCCATGTTTCTAGCTTCAGGTTCCTGTCCTTCCTTCCTTTGTTTTTTCCCTTTATTCCCCTTGTGTGTTCCTTCCATCATTCATTGAAGCCTGCCTTTCCTTCCTTAATTCATTCACTAATGCCAGATATTAGCTCATCCGCCCGACAGGTGATGAGCTTATCCCATCATGTGTTGTCCGTTGTCCGTCCGGCATCATCCACATTTCACGACAATCGGTTCTTCTCTCTCAATTCTTCACCGATTTTTATTCTTTTTGGCAGGAAGGTAGGTCTGCCTGGGGTGCATATAGCTTCTACCAAAATTTGCATAATTGCAGTTTTTAATGAAGGTATGAAGTAATTAAATCCTAATGAGCAGTTTTCACACAAATTGCTTCTTCTCCATCAATTTCTCAAGGCTTAAGACCATCACGAAGTCTGTACTGGCTTGTGCAACCCCAGTGGTTGGGTATTTTACCTAATCTGAATGTCTTTGAACTGTATAAACTCTATACTGAAAGGCCCCCTTCAGCCATGAAGTTCAAACCCAGAACCTTCTTGCTGTGAGGTGATAGTGTTAACCACTGCATCACTGTGCTGCCCTACAGACCAACCTAATTGATTGATAATTGACCTTTTTGACTCATGTTGAGGAGCATGGCTATATGGTAGATGTGCCTGAGTCTGTCTACACAGTGTGCTGACCCTTGTTTTAGATTTCGAGGATGATTTCAGAAACTGCTTCAATGAACAGACTCAGTACATGTCTGCAACTGCCTCAGGCTCCCATGTGTTCCAGTAATTGTTCTTGGGAGAAATAGCAGGGCAGACCGTATGGTTCAGTTTCCACTTAGGATTATAAAAGGAAGCCTCCCTGCTGATTTGCAATTATTGATGTGGGTACTAATGCATTTGAGGTGAGAAACTGCTGAATCGATGGCTCTCCCAAGGTGACGGAGCTACACAGGAACACTAATGACTTTAAACTTTAATAGAAGCATTTAAATATACCACATTTGCTGCTTTCCTTGGGGAAACGAATGAAAAAAAAGTTTTCGCTTGCCAAGATTTCTTCTTGTAGATATAGTTGTCGTTGATCCCACATGGTCCACTGCTATAGCAGCAAAAATGCCACTGAGCGACATTTTCCAGGCTTCAGATTCCTACAAGATGTGCATTTATCTTGCATTACACTCATGAATGCAGTTATACAAGCACTGTGCTGTTAGCAAGACCCTGGCATACGCCTCACAGATTTCCAATGAGCTTAGCTAATGGTGCGAAGTATTTGGGCTCTGTCTATTTATTTCCGTGTTTACTTAATCACGAGCTATCAGCACATTATTACAAGTTAATGGTTAAAACAGGCTTTTGTAATCACATAGAATCTCTGCACTTATTTTATTACGGCTTTACTCTTTATGCACTAATCAGGTGGATCAGGAAGGAGGTACTTGAAAGCCGAGGTGCTTTTAATTCCAAGTGCCGGGATGTTATTATTATGCTCAGGGTCACACCGAGGTTACCTCTTGCTTCCGGAAACAATTAAAAACAGTGGTGATTTTCAAAAGCAGGCAGCCTGCTGCCGCTGAAGCCTCGTTGGAAAATAAAAGAAGTGCTCGATAAGGATTCTGAAATGCTTCAGTGAGTTATAAGCCCATGCTCACAACTCAAAGGCTTATTACCGAGGTGCAGATTCACACTTTTCTGGGCCTTATTGACAGAACCGCTGACCATTTCAAAGTATCAGCAATCATAAAAATATTGAACGGGTGGTTTTTATTTATTTATTTATTTATTTTTCCCAGAACTTGCATATAGAGCAAGTGGTCATGTGACAAGGAGCCGAGGTGTGAAACTAATGGATGTGATTTCAGGGCTAAATAGGTGTGAAGTTGCATGGCATCAGTTATACATGACCAATCAGTAGCTCTAAGTCCATGGAATACAAATATGAAAAGGGTAAAAGTCTTCTCGATAAGACAACTTAAAAAAAATGTGATTCGACTTCATATTGAAATAAGAAATTGAAACTTAGAAACTGAATTCTAGTAGGGAAAAGTCTCTATATATGTGTCAGTACACCAGATTTTTATACCAGATGTTCAGATTATGGATTTTGAGTTATACCTGCTGCATTACACTACTAAGCCTCCATATGCAGGAAATACAAACCAAAATGAAAGTGGACCGAGGGAACTTACTGTAAATCTGATATGAAATCATATGCACGCAACCCAAAATGGTCCATTTTCCAGGCACTGACGACAGATGATACAGAACTTTGTGAATCCATCAGGAGACAATCTCAACTGTAGATTATTGGCGAATTTCCCAGATTTGTTGAGCAACAGACTACAAAATGCTGCTCACAAGGTCAAGAAAACACATGGTGAACTATTAGCACCGCCAAGCGAATGTTGTGCGAAAACTGCGCTCACATGATCGACGCATTTTCACTACAAATCAAAATGTCATTCACCAATTTTTATGGCAGAAAGAAGATCTATACTTGCCTCAGTCATGGATGATGTTAAAAGTGGTAAATATATCCCGTAGGGGCGCTATTGAGGTGCCTATTCGTTGACAGTTACTGGATCAGCCAGCAAAAATGGTCCAAAATATTGCACGCTTTTCAACACCGTTTCTGCACATTCTGTAAACAGTGCATCTAGTACAAAAATCCAGTGGTGCGATACGTATTAATACACTCAGAAAAGTTTTATTTTTTCCATTGCAATGCTACACAAACAATTTCAGCACCTCGTTCTTGGTACGTTGTCTGAAGAACAAGAATTTATACGGATTTCAGATTTGAACTTTTAATATATTGATGATTTGCGACATAAAACTGCACTGCTTGTTCACACTTTACCTGATTTGTGCTCTCGGGTTGCATTTGCTATTTACACATTTCAGATGATTACAGTTATGTTTAGGGTGTGATCAGTGTTTGGTCTCATCTCAGAAAGCCTCTCATAAATGTATTAGAAAAACAAAGTAGTGATATCCAGCTTCCATATGAAAGAACAATAATGTTGTGAGAAGTGATAACACTGTATTCTTATTCTTCTTTTTATTAAGATATTAATTGTCCCCATGCTGAAGAGCACTTTATTATAGTCGAGACTTACGAAATCTTATGACACATTTTGTTTGGCTTATTCATGAAACCATAAGCATGTTTTCATGTCACATCAGTGCCTGTTTGAGACTGTAAACCATCTAAACGTCTTAATATGGCTGCCTTGGACTTCATCTTCCATCAAGCTCCCAGACTACAGCCAGATCACATGACCATTAGACATCATTGGCTTCCTGATGACACTGAACTGTTTTGTGTTGCCTCGCCCCTTGATTAGTGATCCAGATTTATGTCCTGATTTTTTTTAAGCGGTTATGGATAATGGATGGATGGATAGTTTGTTTTGCCTGTGATATGAACTTCACCTTCTTCTCCACCACTGCCTGATATTTTCTTCGATCACAGCACAAATTAATCACAACTTTGCTCCAAGTTTAATTACTACCAAACTGAGTGTAAGAAAATATGATATTCTTTGGCAGATCCAACAACTTTTTTTTTTCTAAAATAATAGAAGTCTCCAGAATAAACACACTATTAATGCTAGATTTGCTTAATCATTATGGATTTGGGGGACTTAAATAACATGCTTTAATTCAGGTATTTTTAAACATCTGAGGTCATTTTCATGCCACTGAGGGACCCCAAGCAGGCACCCAATAATGGATTATATCCCTTAAGCTGCTTTTACATGGGCAGTAGGAACAAGTTCCACCCGGAACATGTCACGCCCACTTTCCTTCGCGTTTATACGCTCACTCTCTATTGGTGGCAAACCAGAAGTAATGCCTCAGTCTCACATAGCTGGAATCACTTCACGGTAGATGCCAGTGGATGATTTTGAGCCTTCCGGGGTTCAAGCGGCACACATTCTGGGCCCTTCTGTCAGAATATGTGAGAGCCAGGGAGCTACCTTGACAACCAGGAGGAAGTGGCTTCCATCCCTGGAATGTTTCATTGTGTTGAAACTTGCCATGTGTCAAGCTCCAGATGAATTGATCTGTTGCAACTGTGAAGGTATCCCTGAGCATTCTTGAGGCATACATAAGGCTTATGTGGGCTACTGGGGGTTACCATAGCATTCCATTGTAACCACCAAGTCCAAAATGTTCACAGAACAACATTCTGCAGAAAGTGAAAAGTTTGCAGAGGGGGCGTTACTTATTTTGTCTTGCTGTAGCCATACTACAGTCATGAAAACTGTACACACTGCCATCATTGCCGTAAGACCATATGTCACTGCCACCATTGGTTTTACCAGCGTCTTCCATTGCTACCATCATGGCTACCATGGCTTAATTTGCATATTTACTCCGCCCAAATTTACGTAACTGATCACCTCCAAAATTTGCCGGAATGGCCACAGTAGGCCCCAGCCATAGTTCTCATGGATCAACCAGTTGTGTGTGACCTTAGCATTAGACAGGTAACACAAAAGTTCCCATGCACAAATTAGTGATCAGAAGCAAAAGTTTTTTAGATTGTTTTTGACTTGCTTTATTGTTGTCTCGCTGCTCATTTCTGTTTCAGTGATTTGGCAGTAAATCAGCTCATTGTGGCCCAATTTCTCCAAATCCAGCTGGGTAGCTGCACCTCCGCACAACTGGATGAGGGTAAAAACCTCTTCTTTTAACCAATTATCACTGCTATTGGTTTGGGAATTGCTTGACTCCATCGTTTAAAGGTGAAGTTTGACAAGCAAAAGCATTCGAGAAAAATTGACCATTGAATTTGCTGTGAAGTGGTCTTGTCCAGATGATAAATGACCCGGATGAATGCTACCATGCACACGCAAGTCCTCCTACTTGTCACTGATTGTGTAAGTTGCACCACATCGTAAAGTGGTGCAAGTTGCACCCACTGATGTCAAATTGTTCTGGAACAATTCATGTTTAGATGGGCAGTTGTGCCCGGGGCAACCTGTTCCAGGAACAACTTGTTCCAGCGCAAGTGCCAGTGTAAAATCAGCTTTAGTCATTTTATTTTCAACCATTTAAGGGTCAGATGCTTGAAGAGCTGCATTTTTTCAGCACTGATTGATTGTCTGTTGGACTCTCCATTCATTTCATGCCTGTCGGTTTTTCAGACCAAGCAAAGACCAAAGAGTATCAGTCTGAATTTTTGAGCAGCTGGTCACTGTTAATCTCAGGGGATTTTTTTTTTTTAAAGCAAAAAGGTAAAGTGAATTTGGAATTACCCATGGTTCTCACAAAGTATTGACTGGGGAAATGAATAAGCAATGTTTCATACAGCAGATTAATGAATGAATTAATTAATTTATTTATTTAAATCTGGCCTTTTGAGTAACTTTTAAGAGCATATGACCTAAGAAGTTTGGGTGAGCTCCTATCGAGTTGCTGCACACATCAACATCAACATTAGCACTGTTGTGTTGACTGCCTACATGCCCCAAGTGAGTTTCTGCACAAGCTAGACACTATTTACTGTGAATGTTTCCACTGTCAAGTGCTTTGAAAAGAGAAAAATGAGCAAAATATCCTTACTCACGGTCTGTGTTCGAGGAAGAGATCTCATTTCATCCTACAGATTAACCTTCCTTGAAATGATAGCCATGAAATGAATGGAGAGTTCGAAGGATGATCAATGTTTTAGCTTCACTTTAAATCTAACCTGAAACTAAATTAAAGCTGCATGATTTTGTACTCTTTCTGGTAGAAGTTACTTATGGAAGAACATTTCATATCATGAGTTTGGTTTTCACTCTTCCATAAATATGTTCATTAATCTAACATCCCAGGATTGCTGTACTACTTACACTACTGGTGCAGATTTAAGGGGGGGGGGGCCTCCAAAAAAAAAAAAAAAGTTTTAGTATTGCAGATACCGAGATATGGATGAAGTTTTTTTTATTTAATTAATAAGGTTAAAAATAATAATAAACAAAATAAATCATGATGCAGGATTGAGCTGAAGAGTTTATGGTATACATTTATATTTAATAGTAGGTCCGAGCTTAGTTTTTTTTGCTCATGACATGAATGCAGTGAAAAGCAAGCTGGGCGAGTCCTGTTGAATTTTAACAGGGCGCGGGAACTTCATGCATCGACATAATAACATACTGTGTTCCCGGACTGCACTGTAGACTACATGTAAAGGGTGTGCGCCATCATTTTATGTTTATGGTATCGTTAACATGCCTGTTCACAAGCCAAAATAAGATGCTACAGCAGGCTTACTGTGTACACACATATGCCGGCTGTCCGGCTACTGCTCATATTCATTAATAGGGTATCCCTGGACTCACTATACCTTGTGTATGCACATGGGACACGTACCGTTTTGGGGGTGAGTCTCACTTTGAGTTTTACAACAGTGACTGTATAGGTCTGTGAGAGATGTTGATTTTTGCAACTGAAGAAAATCTGCTTGAAATCCCCTGAGTCTTGGAAACTAAGACTTATGATAGGACTTGTTCACATGCAACTCACACAATCATTGTATAGTTCTCTCAGTCTATTAGACTTAGGAGCTCAGATTGCAGTTGCTGACTTTGTATTATAGACATGCAACTCTTGCAGTCTTTGTTTATAGTCATCTCGGTATTAAGCTCTGTCTTAAGTGGCCACTTACATTACCTCAGTTTGCCTGGGTATATTCACTGTCTTATATGTACATTGAATGTCCTGAGCAGGAGCTTGGATTGGAGTTGCTAAAAGAGTAATAATTTACAGTGATGCTTGAAAGTTTGTGAACCCTTTAGAATGTTCGATATTTCTGCATAAATATGACCTAAAACATCATCAGATTTTCACACAAGTCCTAAAAGTAGATAAAGAGAACC
>JANZLB010000025.1:10646226-10656840 GCA_026167865.1 Notarius quadriscutis | reverse complement strand
CCAGAGCAGTGGGCAACCATGCTAACAGCGCCCAGGGAGCAGTTGGGAGTTAGGTGCCTCGCTCAAGGGCACCTCAGCCCAAAGCCATCCCATATTAACCTAACCGCAGTTCAAAGACATGCAGGGTAAACCAGAGCACCCAGAGAGTGCCCATGCAGATACAGGGAGAATGTGCAAACTCCACACAGAAAGGCCCCCGCCGGCCACTGGGCTCAAACTCAGAACCTTCTTGCTGTGAGACAACCATGCTAACCACTTACAAACCCAAGGGTTTGGCAGCGGTGGGATTCAAACCCACACCATCAAAATGACTGGAGCTTAAAGCCAGCACCTTAGACCACTCGGCTACACTACCACTATGGTATACCTACATACAGTATACTTACAAAGTATACACTCACTGGCCCCTTTACTAGGATCTACGCTCACTAGCCCCTTTACTAGGAACTTGTTCTTGATTCTAAGATTCCTGTTCTTGGCTGCAGGAGTGGAACCCAATGTCCTCTTCTTCTGTTGCATGCCGAGATGCTTTTCCGCTCACCATGGTTGTAAAGAGTTGCTATGAGTTGCTATAATCCTTCCTGGCAGTTCGAACCACTCTGGCCATTTTCCTCTGACCTCTCTTATCAACAAGTCGTTTCCACCCACAGAAGTGTCTCTCACTCAACTCAATGTTTTTTTGTTTTTCGCACCATTCTATGTAAACTCTAGAGACTGTTGTGTGTGAAAACCCCATGAGATCAGTAGTTTCTGAAATACTCAAACCAGTCCATTTGGCTCAAACCAACACCCATGCCACAGTGAAAGTCGCACTTTGAGATCACAATTTTCCCCATTCTGATGTTTGAAGTGAACATTGATCTGTAATTTCATGATTTTATGCATTGTGCTGCTGTCAAGGGATTGGCTGATTAGAGAACTGCATCGAACAGCAGGTGTATGGGGGTTCCTAATAAAGTTGCCAGTGAGTGTATATGGCAGGCATACCTGATAAGCCAATGAGCATAGAGTGTAAAAAGTGTGTATATCAAATAAAATGCCATGTATACATATGTACACTACTAGGTGGTTTGGAAATAGGCTTTTTTGTTTGTTTGTTTGTTTGTTTTTTAAATTGCAAGTTGTTCTTTGAATAGCATATATTACACGAATATGGATAATCCGACATGAGGCATGAAGGAGAAATATGTCATTTGAGATATACTGAGATACAGATTGTGAATTGAGAATTCAGACAGAGAGAGAGAGAGAGAGAGAGAGACTGTGCTCTCAACAAATATTGTTAGCTGTTGTTGTCTGTTTAAACTCTTTGGCTCCTCCCATCACGACTGGTGAGCAAGGGAGAGACGGAGGGAGAGAAAGAGAGTGAGAGTCATTTCTGGCAGCCACCTGAGCCACTCAATAAACTCCTGCTCCTAGCAACCCGCATCCGCCAGTGAGTGAGGGGGCGAGAGGAAGGGACAGAGTGTCGAGTGAGAGAAGGGGAGAGAGAGAGAGAGGGGGAGAGAGAGGGAGAGAGAGAGAGAGAGCAAGTGAGAGAGAGAGAGAGAAGGACGACGACTGTGTGTATATGTATATGTGTGTGAGCTACAAGGCTTACACATAAAGGCAGAGGGTACATCTCTTCTTCAGACCCTGGCTGTCGTCACGGAGAAGGGGAGGCGTCGCTGTAGAGAGGGAGGCAGCAGCGGCAGCCTCAACACCCTGGATCAACCGTCACCGCAGCAACACAAGCTTCCTCGAGGACGGGAGTCCCAGGGTTCTGCTCTGCCTCTTCTTCTTCCTCCTCTTCTTCTTCTTGTGCCTTGTTGTCGTCTTCTTCCTCTTCTCCTCTTACTGATGGAAGGAATTCTCCTGCTGGCTGGAAAGGCTGAGAGGTATGAGAGGGTCTAGAAAAGATACAGAAACAGAGTATGACAGGAGGAAAGAGCATGAGTGTATGTATGTGCATGTGTGTGTCAGACAGAATGAGGTAGTCCGTAACAGTGCTGGCAGGATGAAGGGTAAGGAACTCCGTTCTTGCCTCACTGGGAGAAAGAGACAGAATTAGCTCTGGTTCCGCTGCTAACCAGAGCAGAGATCAAGTCAGTTAGACTGTCTCCACCTGAGCGTACTGTGTGAGGACACATTCTACTTTCCATCTGAGGCCGGGGCAGTGAAATCATCTTTTTTCTTGTCTTTAAACCTGCACTGCCTTCCATTCGCCATCCCAGTGCTGAAAAAGTTGGGTAGTTGCTTCTGAAAGAGAGAGAGAAAGAAAGCAGGATAAGTGAGACAGTGTAGGTAAAGGTATGGCAATGATGGATAGGTGGATAGACAGAAGGGGTAAAAGAAAGAAAGAGGATGAACCATTCTCCTTCGTGTCTCCTTAGGTGCCATGTGACGAGTGAATGGTCCTCTCCTCTTAATCACCCTTGGGGAGCAGATATTAGATTTACCTCCTCTGGCCACTTCTGAAAAAAAAAAAGAAAGAAAACAGCTTTTCTCCCCAGGGAAACGATTTCCACGTGGACTGGATGTCATTCACTTTTAGATGGAATTGAATTGGAAGCAACAATTTGAAGTGTTTTGTAAAGATTTTTGGAAATCCACAGTTCCATCACCATGAGGAGAGACATTAGAAGAGATTTTGGTTCAAGGACATGCTAATGGTGCTCAAGGCTGGAGTGGGATACACATGTCATTGTCCAAAAAGTCTTCATCATACTCGTCCGCAGAGGGCTCCCATTGTAAGTAACATTTTCCTTCTGTTTTGCTGGTGATCTGGAGATGAATTAGGTTTTGGAGAAAAGCACACCTACACAGAGACAAGCATGCAATTCTTTCTTTAAATGAGGAAGGACATCTCTGAATCGTTTGTGTGAAATGGTTGAATTGCTGCAACACCTGACTAGCTGCTTTTTTATATAAGCAAACCTTGAATCTCACTGCCAGTTTTCTCTGTTTGGTTTAGGTCTTTTAACCCACACTCTGCTTAAAGAAGGCGTGTGCAGGACGCCTTGGGAAATCTCCTCTACTGGAGTCTGTTGCCTTTTCCTCCCTTTATACAGAAAGGTGTTAGTTGAACAAAGCAGGAATTTGTAAGCAAATTTTAGCCTCTCCAGACCTTTGAAAGAAAAAAAAGATTCTAATGCAGAGCTTTGTTTAAAAATGGGGTATTTCCCTCTGGTCAGGATTTTGTGTGGGTGTTCAAAGTGGACCATTGACAATCATAATGCCTCTTTCTTTTCACGAGCCATCTATTCAGCTGAATATGATCTTTTGTAGCACCTACACTTAGGGTAACTTCATTAGATAGACAGTGGCAACAGATTTTAGTCAATAAAGGCAGGGTGAGAAATACATGCTGTAAGAAAACCTAATTCTCCTTCCACATTATGGCAATTTTTATTTATTTTTATTTTTTTTTGTCTTAGAGTCCATGTACCTGGATCACACCCTTCAGTACTTTCTCGGATTTAAGACATTTTAAATGACTCCGACATTCTCCTCTCTATCATCCTCTTCCTGCGGTGCTCTTGGACATCCCACAGTGCTGTGCAGGAGGAGGCTTGTGCCCAGGCCCCACCAGCTTTCCTGGCTCTGCGGGTGTTTTTAAGATGTTGGAGCCCGCCTGCGTGGCCCGAGCCCGAGATCGGATCAGTGATCGGATCAGTAGCACTGCGGCTCCTGGTGGCTCCAGACATGGGCCGCGGCTCGGCCTGCCCCCGCGCTCAGCCCTCCTCCCACCCGCCCCTGCTCCGCCTGTGAAGGATGTCCAAGAGTCGAGCTCCTGCCCAGGAACCCTCTGAGATCCCCAGCCAGAGAGAGCGCATCCGCAGCCACATGAAGATGGTGATCGAGCAGCTGGAAGGCATTCTCATAGAGCTCAAAGATGTGGCCAGAGAGTTGCGGGAGGTAAGACTGCTTGGAAATTGGAGGGGCTTTTTGGGATCTTCTGAATGATTTGTGTTCTGGCCTTGTATACAAGTTGCAAAATTGCTTAGACACTTATACCCGCTTGTCTAAAGTGTTTCACTCATTTAACCTAAGAATCAGGAAGTTGGATGCTTTAGGATTTTGTGACTTTGGTCTAGTTGCCAAGTGTCTCAGGGTAATCCAGAAAGACAACCCAACCCTGTTGACCCTCTAAAATACATCCCTCAAAACACTTTGCAGAAAGAGCACAGGAAAGTGGGTACACTTGAGGATTTTGGTCTCCAGGTAACCCAGAAATCCAACCCAGCCCTGGTCACCCTCTAAAATACAACCTGCCATGCACTTTGCAGAAAGGGTACAGGAAAGTGGGGATGCTTGTGGAATTTGGTTTCGGTATTCTGACAAGCTGGGTTGAGGTTCGGCAATTGAAGGTTTTCTAGATTAGTGGTTCCTTGATCTGGTACAGGAGTATATTGGGATATTTCATACTGGTCCCTGCTCTAACATGCCTTATCCAACTGGTGACTCCTCAAGGTTATACTGCCCTTAAGACATACAAATTATCCAAAACATAGACCACTTTATACATTTTCAGAAAGGGAATAGGAAAATGGGAACTCTTGTGGATTTTGGCAACCTGGTTTGAGGTGTAATGTGAAAAATCCAAAATCAGTGGTTTCCAACCCTAGTCCTGGACGACACCAGCCCTACCTATTTTGCTGTTTTTCCTCTGTCTCTTCCTGTGTTTGAGCAGGGAAAACACAAGAGGTACTTGAGGATGGAGACTGTAAATCACTCCTCCATTTTACACTGTCCTTTTGGACAAGCGAACAAACACCAAAACTAATCCCCCTGAGCACCCTCACAAATATGACCCATTTAGTTGTAATTCTGAGGTTAAGTAACCAAAGTTGTCCTGCAGTGGATAGCATTTCTGCAATAGCTCAATTAGTGGGACAATTATGTATCTGGATGGCCAGAAAACATCACCTCGATGGTATCAATCAATAGTTTCTTGGTGTTAAATATTTAGATGGGTAGAACAGAGAACATGGTTTGCCTGGCTAAAATTATATACAAGCGTTTGTCCTTCTCTCTGTTGTGACTTGCTGATAATTCCCGGGATGATTGGAGGGGTGTTGGTGAAGGTGCGGACTCACAGGGTGAGGGAAAAGTGAGTGTTTGACAGAAAGGCGAGATTAATTTGTTACTTGACCACATGACAGGATTTGCGTGTGGGGATTTGCCAAAATGGTTTGGATTTTAGACTGGACAGAATGTGAGGCAGGGAAATATGTGCAACAGGAAAGGGAGGTAGAACATTGAGGTGTGCTAGGTAGGATTTGGCACAGCAATCATTATGTAAGCACTTTGCTATCAGCTGGATTCCTACTGTATTCTACCAACTGCCATGGAAACAAGATTAAAAGATTCCATTGTATGTGTTTGCATGTGTGAAAAAACCTACAAATATGTTGTGTGTCTGTGTCAATGTTATGGTTGAGAGAGAGCGAGAGTATTCACACATGACAAAAAGCAATAAGTTGATGTAAGAGTGTTTGTTTAAAGCTATGATGGAGGTGGTAGGATAACAGTTACGGAAGAGGAAGTTCATATGGCTTATGTAAGATGGCATAATGTGCATATTTAAGTCTCTTGAGGTACGTAAGACACGAAATAAAAGGAGCCGATTCCGTTTTTTTTTTTTGTCTTTGTGCGTAGGTGTTTGTCAGCTACTTACTCTACATGAAAAAGAGACTGGGTTGTGTGTGTGTGTGTGTGTGTCTGTATAGAATAGCAATGCATGTTTGACCCTGAATGTCAGAATAAGATCTGCTTGTCCTAGACTCTGTTCTGTCCTTCGCTGAAGGTGCTGTAAAGCTTAATAAAAAGAACCAAAGTATATGTGTATGCGGCAGACAGAACCAGAAAAAAGACAGATAGCGAGAGTAAGACAGAGAGGGCATTCTCAGGAGAAGTGTCTCACCTCTATCTGAAATCTCTGTATCATTATATCATTTTATCTATGTGCTCCTTCTCACTTCATCACCTGCAATGCCTTTCTCTATTCAGCAATAGCACATAGCCTCATGTAGGACCCCCTGAGGCAGCCGGACCTCCGCATCCCCACTCTGTCATGCTGATCCCCTTTGCATCCCATCATCCCTTTCACCAGAGTGTGTCTCAGTCAAGAGAGGAAAAGGGCATGTTACAGTGCATTGTACAACACCGCCGTGACACACTCACTCCAGACGTTAACATGATTGATGATCATCAGAGGCAAGCAGTGGAAATAATGCTAGTTCCAGCTATTTATAAACCCCAGAGCTAACCACTGTCCTGCACATGCTCCTAATTCACATATGCATAAGCACTATAAATAGGCCCAGAACAGGAACATGTTCAGTTTGAAAGTAACTCTGAGAAATAGTAGACAAATACTGCCTGCTGTACTGGTGATGACATCGTAGCATCATCCTGATGGCAGTTACAGCCATGGGCTGCTTGTTCAGAGTGACTGTGACCATTGTACCGATTACTAATGTTCCAGAAAATCTTTAATCTTTTTCCATATGAGATGAGGAGTAAGATGTATTGCATGTGTCAGCTAAATCGGTGATTAATGATTGCATGCATATAAGCAGGATGGTATTGCTTGTACTGTATACATTTAATGATGTGTGTGTGTGTGGGGGGGGACAACGATGACTGGTGAACCTCACTTTGGCCTCTCAGTCCATATATTGTCTATTTTAATGACTTGTTGCTCCGCTGCTGATCAAATATTGACCGAATGCCTGGCTTAACAGCATGGCTAGATTGTTGTTGACCTAGATGTCCCTTCAGACATAAAATAGGTAAAAAATAAAATAAAATAAGCAGTAAAATAAAGTCTGTGTGTAGGAGAAAGAGAGAAATTGAGAGAGAAGACTTATGCAACTCAGCCGGCAACTTACATAAAATAACACAAGCAGTTGGGAGTTAGTCATCAAGCCTGCCATTCTGGAAGAGTGTGCAATCTCACACATGGCAGAAATCTACTCGTGTTGCTACAGTTCTACTGCAACACACACACACACACAC
The DNA here is from genome assembly GCA_026167865.1 of Notarius quadriscutis. Classification (NCBI taxonomy): domain Eukaryota; kingdom Metazoa; phylum Chordata; class Actinopteri; order Siluriformes; family Ariidae; genus Notarius; species Notarius quadriscutis. The sequence continues at coordinate 10,649,838 of JANZLB010000025.1, read as the reverse complement.
ACACACACACTCTCTACGAGAACTTAATTTGGACACTGCCTTTCAGCCACTTGCAACACAAATATCTAAAGGTCAAGACTGGATCTTCTATTATTATTCACTGGTTAGATAAAAAAAAGTTCTTTGCTAAAAGAGTTTGGTGCATTTGCTCAAGTGTTCTCAAATCTACCGTCCACCTTAATGTGATGTTTAAATGACATCTTTGGGATGAATTGGAATGCAGACTACACCCCAGGCCTTCTCACCTGACATCACTAATTCCCTTATGGCTGAATGGGCACCAATCCCCATTCCAAAACCTACTGGAAAGCCTTCCCAGAAGATTGGAGGCTGTTATAGATGCAAAGGCTGCGACTAACTCCATATTAGACGCCATGGTTTTTAATGGGATTTTCAACAAGCACTTCGGGTGTGATGGTCAGGTCTCAACACACTTTTGGTTTATATAGTATACTGTCTATCTTGGAGTTTTATCATGCATACATCATATATTATTCTATCCACATTCACTGGATATGAGCAATCACATGCTCTGATTGGCTACTCTACTACTAGGATATCAGCTCATATATCGTGAGTAGAGAAAAACTAAATGGCGGCGCGTGTTGCTGAACCAACCAAGGATGAACCAAAACCCCAAAATTGTTATCAAGTATTTAAAAGAATATAACAGAAATAGCGAAAAGAATATAGTCCCCCCCCCATATCTCCTGTTCCTCACTCCAGCCCAGTCAGTGACGGAAATGCACCTTTAAGTTGGTTTGCCAACCATCAAAAAAAAAAAGCCTAAAGAAGAAGAAGAAACCCCCCCAAAATAAAAAAGCAACAAAATATGGAATAAAAGTATTTGATGGTAAGAACATTTTTTTTTTTTTTCAAGAATTATTATAGCATTTTTCACAAATTTCGCCAGTTTGTTTACATTCTAAGTGGAAATTATTTTGCTGGACGTTTTGTATAAAGTTTTTATTTATCGACTTTGCAAAAAATCAACATAAAAATGCTCTGTTTCTCAAAATCCAGTGAATGGATAGAATAAAACAGTTATTCCACTCAATCTCATCGTACATGGCTTATAGTCGACTCGGTGCTACGTGCCTCATCAGCGATCAGCTCATGCATGACTCGATTTCGTGGAATAACTGCAAATTGATTCTGCACTGCTAACACTTTTTCGAGTGAGGAGGATGCTGTGCAATTTTGCTGGTATGTGGGAAAACCCCTCGCACCTCCTGAAACTGTCTGATACTATTAATGAAGCCCCGTCTTGAGACTGTAGTGTGCGGCTATTACATGTTAGAAGAGTCACTAAAACATTCAACTGAATCATATCACCTTCCCAGGGTCGCTCTGTGGTCTTGGAACTTTCCGGAAGCATTTATTCAGGGAAAGATTATGTCGAATTGAATTCTGCATGGAAAAAAAAAAAAAAAAGCAGCAGAAACCTTGCTTTGAGTCCAAATGGCAAATTTCACCAAACATATGGTGCACAGCACACATCAAGCAGCAATGGAACATTATTTGAAGTGTATAAGGTGTCTGCACTCCACCGTACCTTCCAGCCCCTTCCTGCTCTGCTGTAGAAAGGGAACGTATCGCTGATCCATGTGTATATATCGTTCAGGCTCAGCTTTCTCTCCGGAGCAGAGCTTATTGCCATTGCGATGAGGGTGGCATAACTATGTGGTGGCTTCCCTTTGGAGTTTGGTGGAGGGGAGGAGGATGGGATGGACAGGGGCGTATCTCGTTCTCTTCCTCGTTCTCGCTTTCTCTCCCCTCGTTCTTTCCCTGAGCGGAGACTGCTCATTCCCAGCCGTGGGAGCCAGTCGATGCTGGTCAAACTGGAGTCCAGTTCTGACGTCATGGTCAAGGAAGTTGCTGCAGTGCAGGAAGAATGATTTTGGATTTGATCAAACTAATGCAATGGATTAAAACAGCAACAGGAATTCTGGATCTAAGGAATGCAAAGTTTGAAGAGATGAAATGACTTCCTGACTAGGTTCTTAACTAAAAAGAAAAGATGAATAAAACTTAAGGGTTCTGAAAAGAAGGTAGAGAGCCAGTCCAGGACATGATCCTATAGAGGGATGGATAGACAGTTTTATATTCTTTCCTGTTAAACTCAATTTGGTGCATGTTTGAGAGAGAAAGGAAGAAAGAAAGGGAACACTTACAGTACCTCTCGTCTGTCAGTCAACAGGCCCCAGGCTTCACACTGTCAATTTTTAATGCCGTCATCTGTTACACAGAACTGAAGATCACGGAGGGCTTATTTTCTCCTTCTCCTTTTCCTCCTCTCTTCCTCTTTCGGTTTATCAGGCTCTCATTTCCCATCGAAACAGCTCTTCTAGTGTTTTTAACGTTTACCCTCTCTGTCCGTAATGTTTATTTAAACCAAAACGAGGGGGAAAATGGAAAAAACAAAAAACAACCTCTTCGGAAAAGTTCTTCCTTTCTCTCTCTCTCTTTCTCTCCCCCTCCCTTTCTCTGAAGAACGTCACACACTCCACCTTCAGTATTCCTCTGTTCCTTTTGCCACTCCTCTATTTGGGTGCCCTCTGTCCCCTCCTACCCCACATGGCCACACCCACACTGTCTGCTGTTGAAGAAATTCTTCTTCTACAACTGAAGCGAGACAGGACTGAGTCATACAGTAACAATGCACACTGTCCTGCACTCGCCGGTTGAACAGCTAGATCTCTTCAAACCGATATTGTAAATGAAAACAATCACCAGAATGTTAATATCTGTGTAGAGCATCTTCATTTATTTATGTATTAATAACAATGCACACACAAAACAATTCTCAAAATATGAAAAAAATTACAAGAAGAAAATACTTGGCATTTCAAATTCGAACGAAGTGATTTTTAATGAAAATATAACTTGTATGAGGATAATTCGATGCAGAGTGATACTGCTGCCTTCGTCTTTGAGACTGCTGTTGATGGTGTCGTGCGCTTCTCCTACAGGGAGCTGAAGAAGTTGAGGAGACCTGTATCTGGAGAAGGATGAGCTAGAAGCTTCTGGATCTGTGAGCAGAGATATGGAAGCAATAAGAGGCGAAAAAAAAAAAAAAAACCTCACCAATGACTGCATGTGACAAAAAGTTTCATATTTACTTACTTCCTTATTCAGTAACCAGCACAGCTGTTCTGCAATGTTCTATTTTTCAGGAAGGGTTTCTGACTTTCTACAGTTCTAAACTCCATAAAAGCCATCAGCGTATATTCAATCACCACGAAAAGCGTCAAAAGTTAAATATGATCCAACTGATGTTAATTTAAGTAAGATTATACATTAATGGGTGCTACATCAGTGTACATAATTTTATAGTGGCTTGTACTCATCATCTTTATATCCTTTATTTAAGCAGGTAAAGTCTCATTGAGATCAATGTCGTCTTTTTAAAGGGTGACCCGGCCAAGTGAGAGACTAACCAAAAAAAAAAGTTAAAACAAAATGCACAAGTGCAAAACCAAAAATACAACAGCAAATGTTAAAAATAAATAAAAACAGCTTAAAAAAAAAAAAAAAAAAACACAGCAAAAACAAGCCAAACTAATAAAAGGAAAAAAATAAAAAATTTTATAAAAATCAGAATATAAAAAA
>JANZLB010000025.1:9560675-9571291 GCA_026167865.1 Notarius quadriscutis | reverse complement strand
CCTAACCTGCATGTCTTTGGACTGTGGGGGAAACCGGAGCACCCGGAGGAAACCCACGCGGACACGGGGAGAGCATGCAAACTCCACACAGAAACCCTCGCCGGTTGCTGGGCTCGAACCCAGAACCTTCTTGCTGTGAGGCGACAGCGCTAACCACTACACCACGTGCCGCCCCAGAATACAAATATTAGACAGTATTCTTTGCAGGCAATGCAAGTTACAAACGATTTAAAGCTTATATTATCCTTGGAGCATTTTTTTTATTTGTTTTGAAAGCAGAAGTCTGCTTCCACTTTTGTTATGGTACCAAGTCTGCCTCTTCGTCAATTTTATGAGCCTGATTATGATATTGATCTGATGAAAAGACAAAAAGTCCAACAGATCAAGTTAAAAGGTGTTTTGATGTGAACAGACGGTGCATGCTTTCTTCCTTTGATGCAAACAACACGTTGCAGCGTTGCATTGATCATATCAGTCTTAGTCAACGTCCAGTCTTTCTGTATTGAAAGCACTTAATGGCCTAAGAGCCATCTCAGCACAACCCCATTGATTTTTCTCCTATGGAACAAAGTACAGAATTGTGGGAAACCTGTCTAAAAGATATACGTCACATGTATTTTTTTTTTTTTGTATCATTGTAACAAGTTGTTGTAGTTCATACTGCAAAAAGTTTAAAAACTGGATGTTATTTAGTTACTAAGTGTTACAAAGCACTGACACTGGAGACTCCTTCCCCCTTAGCTTTGTTGTTACATATCAACAAGTGTACATTTTGTATGTCGTGGTTAAATAACAAAAATGTTGTTTTTTTTAAATCCATTTAACAATTATTCCACGAAATCGAGTCGTAAATGAGCTGATAGTCGACGAGGCACCTAGCGCTGAGTCGGCTATAAGTCATGTACGACAAGCTTGAGCGGAATAACTCTTTTATTCTATCCACATTCACTGGATTTTGAGAAACAGAGCATTTTTATTTTTAGTAAATTCGATAAATAAAAACTTTAGACAAAACGTCCAACAAAATCATTTCCGCTTAGAATGTAAACAAACTGGAAAAATGACGGTAGCAATTTGTGAAAAAATGCAATAATAATAATTCTTCAAAACTAGAAAAGCACTCGGAGAGCGCAGACCTCCGCCAAGAATCCTTTAAAAAAAAATCCGGGATCCAGAAGGTGATCCGGATCACCGCCAAAATTTAATGGATTGTTACTTGTGCCCAGTCACACCTCTGGGAAAAATTTCAGAGCAATCCGTTCATTACTTTTTCCGTAATGTTGCTAACAAACAAACAAACAAACCAATGCTACCGAAAACGTAACCTCCTTGGCGGAGGTAACAAACATGGCTGCCAGGTTTGCTTCATTAAATACGTGAGATTTTGACAGACTTTTCAAAGAGACAGAAAGACGCGTTGAACACCTGAAAGGAATGTGTATGTATAATAATAATGGCTAGGTTTTTTTCATGGTATATCAGATATATTCCATTTATATCTGAATGGAATATATCTGATATCCCACTCAACGCCAGCCAATATTATTTAACCGTTTTGCTGGGTCCAATAACAAGACGAGACGTTTCAGCTCTCTTTCCATTATCATAATACTGTAAAATCACCCCATATCTGTATCATGGTACACATATTTGCCCTTCGTCCACCCAATATAATATATATCTGGAACACCGGCCCACCCTTTATGTCGATACGAAGGAGGTCAACCACAGAAAGATCCTCACACGGGGCGCCAATCTGTTCACAGTGGACCACCTTTTTCCACAACAGACCGCAACCCAGTTCCACGCTCCTTCCTTGGCCCACAGAGAAAGCCAATCTGGCAGGCAGGGTTGATTCTTGGCTCGGCCATCGGGTTTCACCAACCTCTCCGTTTGCTCACTGAGAGGTGCTGCACAAGTTATGTTTCAGCCAACACCTGCCAACAACTGCTCATACCCTCACTCAAAGTCCAATGATGAAAACATCTACAACGCTTTCCGAACCATCTGGTCAAGGACTGTAATCACTGTGAAGAAGCAACCTGGAACAGCAGTTATCATAATGCAAGTCGGCAGGGAATTGAGCAGACCGAGTGGCAACCCATTATTACTGTTGGCGAGCATGAGTGCTTCCTGGGAAGGTGTTGATGAAGTTTCATTACCAAGCTGCAGGTGTTTTTCTTTGGTTTGTTTCCCTGTAATCGGAGGAATCAGATCGTTCAAAAGAGAAGGGGACAAAACGTAGACTTTCAAAACCTTACTGGTTAGAAAGCCGCAGTGTTGACCTCTGACCTAGCTAGCGACTGGAAGACTGAGCGCTTCCTGACGTTCAAATATCATGTACCAGCTACACGCTACAAACTGCACAGATTATATCCTGCCTGAAGCGAAACGAATCTGCCAAATGAAAAACCTTCAATATCAGGAAACCTACAGATGAATATTAAAGCTAGACTGCCTTTCGGATTTTTCAAGTGTAGGTCATGAAAAGAATTCTCCCCGACACCCAATTATTTTTGTTTAGTGGACCGAAAGCGACAGAATTCGAATCGTAAGTGTTTTTTTTTTTTAAATAGAACAACTAATGAATTTAAGGCCACATGGCCCTAAATTCTATGCTATTTTTTTCCTGCTTCACCATGATCTAGATACTACGTCATGCATCACGTGGTGAGCTTTCCCCGTTCGCGCAAGGCATGGCGGGATACAAATTTGAAACAGGAGGATGAATGAAACGTGAAAGACCGACGACGGTAATGGAAAGCGAGAAGACATGTTGCGAAGGAAAGCAAACGCAGGACCAAACTAATAAATATCGGCACTCGGCGGTCACCTCGGTGTGATCAGCTGTTCCTATCAGTGCACGGCCAAGGTAAGCCTGCGCATGCGCAGCACGCGGACTTCCTGTCTGCTTGACTGCGCGAACCGAGCGATTTCATGCACGTTATTTGCTCAGGAATCCCCTCAAAATTAAATAACTTCCCAGCCTGATATTTTGTGAGATATTACAGAAATAAACATGCATCACAATGACTACATTTCAGAGGGAACCAAATTTCACCGATTTTATGAAATCGAAAGGCCGTCGAGCTTTAAATAACGGAAAAGAAATTTAACACTATTTTACGACCATCAAATCAGGCCAATACTGCATGGTAACTCCTTGTACTTGGTATCATAATTAAATGTATGTTGATGTACTGAGCGCGAGGTGGCCTTATGGTTAGCGTGTATATAGGGATCGTTATCGGTCTGGTATGAGCATCAACCACATAAACTGTAGATTTATTTATAGTTATCGGTATTGTGGGACCGGGCCTTAAAGGCGGGGCACATGAACTTGGTTCGTTATCTGCGAAAGTTCGTAGTAAGGAGTTCGTTATAGCGGGGTTGGAGAGTACCATGAAATCTGGTGGTTGACACTGGAATGCATACTCTTGAGATTGGAATTCAAGTCCTCTACCGAAAGTCAGAAATTTCAGACCCAGAATATCCATTAGTTTGAGTCTTGGCTGGTCTTTGAATTAACGTCCAACGCAGGGTATCCATCCAATCTAAAACTGTGCTGTTCTTTGAAAACCTGTAAAGGCAGTCACTGTAAGAAACCCATTTAAGACTTCATTTCCAGCAGCTTAAAGTCCTTCCCGCACCATACATGGAGCGTTTGGCGGTGCCAATTGGGCGGCACGGTGGTGTAGTGGTTAGCACTGTCGCCTCACAGCAAGAAGGTTCTAGGTTGGAGCCCAGTGGCCGGCGAGGACCTTTCTGTATGGAGTTTGCATGTTCTCCCCGTGTCTGCGTGGGTTTCCTCCGGGTGCTCCGGTTTCCGCAACAGTCCAACGACATGCAGTTAGGTTGACTTGGGCTGGGGTGCCCTTGAGCAAGGTCCCTGACCCATGACTGCTCCCAGGGTGCTCTGGTGTGGCATACAGAGGATGAATTTCACTGTGCTTCTTCTTCTTCTCACTTTCGTAGCCCTTGGCCTCTCGCCCATTTTACATAGCTAGGGTTACAGTGGGGGGCTAGTCCTCTGGTAACCGTGAAAGTTTGACTCCCCACTCGCATCTGTATTGCAGTGTGCCTTGCCAGATGGCAGCAGGCACCATTTTTATGATGGTCTTTGGTACGACCCGACCGTGCGTAGAACTCGCGATCTCCCGATCGAGACGCGGACACGCTAGGCCACTCGCCGGTCTTTATAAAAAAAAAAAAAATCTAAGATTTTGGCATGAATTTAAATATTCTTTTCGCGATAATAATCCGAGAAGGCCTTTTACCTAATGTGAACAAAAGACAAAATAAGACAAGCGTTTATGATTACACTGATATTAGGTTACGAGTGAGCATGTAAAACATGATTTCCCTTATCTCGTCGTCATGCTCCATTATCGATGTGACATCTGGATCGGACTATTTTGGATTGAATCAAATGCAAATCTTTTAAAAAGATTTCTTATCGTACACAAGTCGTCAACCAAGTGCACGGCCTCGCATGCCTGATGAAAATCCTGAGCGCTCTCGTACTGTAGCAAAGAAAGTACACTGTATGCCGCGCTACATATTCAAGATGAGATGCTCAGCCTCCAGCTTACTTTTTTTTTTTTATTATTTCCATGCCAGGTTCGAGTTTTTCTTTCACCTGCTGTGCCTGCGAGAAAGTTTGACTTTCACGGAGACCGAAGTAAATTAGTCAGAAATGACTTTCCTTAATCAAAAAAATGAAGCCATCGATTTTGTGCTCACTTCACTTCGGCTGAGTCAAAGCTGATTGATCATGGAGCTATTAGTAATCCCGGTGATAAATGAAACTCTCAGGGAAACTGATCTGATACATCACTGTGTGATATTCAGGAATTAAATCTTAAGTCTTGTGCATGATAGAACACCTCTGTCTTTCAAACCAGGCAGAAACGTGAGATATTCGGGTCATCATTTGACAACAAATCGGACGTTTATTAGCTAGCCGACTGAGCATGTAAACGCACCAATGTGCTACCCGGTTCGATCAACTGACAAGGCGAATAGATAACATAAGATAAGATTATCACATATGGCAAGCTAGCAGTGTCGCAATTCAAGATCTAATGAACTGCTGAAATTGAATTGCTGTCGCGAATCACCTCCTGAGCATCAAATCGGCGTGCCATCTCACAACAAGTTTTACCTCCAAACCGGTAGCCTAAACTGCGGCTGACAGATTCTATCTTGTTCAAACATTGGGCGTTCCTACTGCGAAAGAGAACCCAATCAAAAACTGAAAGTGATTATCATGCCGTTACCACGTGAATCGTCTTTTACGAATGCGTAATTGCGCGCTCAGCACTCCGACTCCGGTGTGACCGAATAAGGTGACCAGTTTTATGTTTCGTCTAATTTAGATCGTTTAAAAAATATAATATTATTTGGAAGTGGGCACAGAGGAAAGTGTAAAGTATGAAATCTGTCAGTCAATCTGTTTATCATGCTTGTATGATGAAAAACTCGAAGATATTTATCTAAATACAAGGCCTACTCGTTCCAAACCTGCCGAGCTTCGCCGGCGAAGCTCTCGACTCCGGAGGGTTAACACAGACAAAGGGAAACTTATAATACATTTTCATTATCCTTCTTTCTAAGACCCTGGTCACGTCATAGCTCGCGATGGGTTTGCGAATACTTAGCGATTAAAAATTGATAGCGTAGTCACCAATCGTGCGACACGGTTCTCTGAGCTTCCCAAGTTGTTCTTTGTTGTCTCCGCCTCATGAGTGGCCAAAAACGTCACGGAACGTTTCAAATTGAATTTGGTAGCGATGTTTTTTGTCGGCAAACTAAGCGGCGAATCCTCGCGGATGGGTTTCCCAAAGCTCAGGGAACCTTCATCGAGCCTTTTGAGATACATTTGTCTCGAATCCATGTCCGATGCTCGCGGGAGCCTTGTCGACACGGTAGCTCGGCATCGCCTAACCTTCCCCGAGACTTAAAAATTACGTTTGGGGATCCTTCGTAGTGCACTGTATGCGCGCTTGGGACCCATTCGTTACGTGAAACACCTGATGTCGACTTGAGCGCAATCAGTACACGCATATAAGGACACTGTTTGCACAGAGACTTCGTAAGTATTGTGTCCGGTATGAGGCGGTAGACGGATGTAAGTGCAGGAAGAGTGTTTATTTACAGTGCAGGCGTGATATTTACAAAACAGAAACTGAAAACTGAGTCATAAACAAATGTGACAGTGATGATGATGATGATGCTTCGCAAATCGTCCGTGTCCTTATATGCGCATGCTGATTGCGCTCAAATCAGTATCAGGTGTTTCCCATAATGACTGGGTCCTGTGAGCGAATACAGGAAGGCATGACAGTCAAGTGTTCGACCACGACTTTTCGCTCGCCTGTACATCGCCACCAAAACGCGTCATTTTCATCGATAGCCCATCGCAAAGCATCGTGAGCTTGAGTGTGACCGTAGCTTAACGGAGCAGGTTGTGTTTGCACACCTCGACAAAAACTCACTGACATTTCTGTCCTTGCACTGCAAGTAAAAAATGGCTAAAAATATATATATATATATATATATATTGTCCGCATCTTTTCCACAGGCAAATCTTTTCCCCCTCCGTCAACACTTCAGCACTTCTTTACACATCTTTTCAGCATCTGGGCATCTGGCAAACTGGCCACTGCCTGTCACTGTAATGACACTCGGGTTTAATCTGCTCTGGCAACAGTGAAGCCAAACACAGACTGACACACTCTGAGCATGGTCAGTTAACGTGAATGACAAAGTCGCAACTCGGACTCCTTATAAACGGAGCCAGTCAGACATGAACCGCCAGGAGCTACCTGTGAAACATCGCTGATTAGCTCTGCAGTCGGCTAATCATTTTACCAGGTCGGTTAATTATCCCCCAAACAGGATGTTTGTCAGTACGACATGAACTTGATTTCATTAATGATCCACAAATTGAAAACGCATAAACAGATACTACAAAAAAAAAAGCTTGGGCAAATTTGGAAGTACAGGAGTTTAATATGTGCATGTTATTTTCCGTTCGGAAAATGAACCGGCTAAATGAAGCATGACAAAGCTGCCAAACATTCTGGTCCTGTTTTCAGTACTTAGGGTGCTTACAAGGCAGGAAAGAGAGAGAACACAGGGATTTGGAAATGCAGGCAGCTGGAGCACGTTTCTCACGTACGTTTGTCTTACTATCCTTGTAAGCGCCTTCTTTTGATAATTACTCATGCACTTAATCAACGGTATACCTACATCTACATTCCATTAAATGGCATTTAGCAGATGCACGTCGTACACAGAGCAGCCCAAGGAAGCGCAGTTGGGGGTTAAGTGCCTTGCTCAAGGGCACTTCGGCCATTCCTGCTAGTCCAGGGAATCAAACCGGCGACCTTTTGGGCCCAAAGCTGCTTCTAACCTTTAGGCCATGGCTTCCCAGAAGATTTTCCCATTACGAAAATCTTTCATTCGTTCACTGATCTAGAGTAACCGCTTTATCCTGGTCAGGGTTGGGATAGATCTGGTGTCTATCCAATCCCCATCTCTATCAAGTTGTACAATTTAAACTAGCTACTAAGGGGTGGGGTGGGGGCATTTTTCAACATGGTGACCAGCGAAGGGTCACCAAACATCCACAGATCATCAAATTTGTCAAATTGTACAATCCTTGTGGGGACATTTAGTCCCCAGGAAGATATAAAAACATGCCGGTACACAGTGTCTGGCCATCGTAGGTGCTAAAACAAAAAAAGGCATCTGGACTTGCTTGAAATTCTTGATGTTTCACTTCTCCTCTGCAAGGCTTCTTCAGTTCTGTCTGACTAGTGGGGAGTTTCAGGTATTTATCCTCTGGTGGACCAAACGCACCCTAAGGAGAGTCGTTGAGGTTACCTGGATCATTGAGTCATCTTGTTGGTGTAGGTCACTGGGGGCTGAGAGTCTCGTTAGGGTGATCTGTGGGTCATTGGCTCTCTCCACCATCATGCAAGTCTGCCATTATGTATTCGGATAACATGGTCCAAAATGGGCTTTTGGTCTACGAGAGACCAAACGCACCCGAAGGAGAGTCGTTGAGGTTACCTGGGTCGTTGAGTCATCCTGTTGGTGTAGGTCACTGCTCGTTAGGGTGATCTGTGGGTCATTGGCTCTCTCTACCATCATGCGAGTCTGCCATTATGTATTCGGATAACATGGTCCAAAATGGGCTTTTGGTCCACTAGAGACCAAACGCACCCGAAGGAAGGTTACCTGGGTCATTGAGTCATCCTGTTGGTGTAGGTCACTGGGGGCTGAGAGTCTCGTGAGGGTGATCTGTGGGTCATTGGCTCTCTCTACCATCATGCGAGTCTGACATTATGTATTCGGATAACATGGTCCAAAAGCCCATTTTGGACCATGCTATCCAGAGAATAACATGAAGCCTTCAAAGAAGCCTTTTTGATGAGGGGTGAGACATCTTCAAGAATTTCAAGCAAGTTTAGTTACCTTCTTTAGCATCTATGGTTTACAATCCCCTGGATGACTGAGAACCTTCACAGACATACCATCTTGCCATGCATGACAACAGGGCATGAGAATAAAACCTCTAGGTCACATGGCCATACCATGAGAAACCAGATTCTTTTAGAATTAGCCAAGTTGCTCTTCATGAGAACAATTTGATCTTCAAAACACTCCGAACTAAAAACCATTGAAAACTCAGGAAGGAGTAACGATGTGTGAATTGTGGATTGACAGATGGACGCCACATGATGGCAATATCTCAGCGCCCTACAGCTGGTGAGCTAAGAAATATAACTGAATCAAATCCATCTCTGGTATGGAGATCCCATGACACCCCCCCCAACCTACTCCATGTTGCCCCAAGACGGCATGTGATAAAACGCCGCCATGTCCATCTGAAACAAACTGAAAAGGATGCCATTTTGATTGGGTTCTCATCTCAGGATGTTCTAAGACACAGGAGACACTTCAGGTGGTTCAAATCATCAGCACACTGTTGCGAGTGCCTGGGAAATAAATCCAGACGCTAAACAGAAATTCGCCAGTGGCTGGGGAAATGCAAAGTAAACGCAGGGTGCAAATGGGAATCGCAGGAAATTGGCAGAAATATTAATATTTTCCTCGGATGTGTTGGTAAATTACTAAAAGAAGGCTCGACTCTAATAAAATTACACTTGGCATCAATTGCAAACTGAATAAGCACGGGTTCCACGACGTTAAGAAACATGAACATGCCACTGCAACTGAGAAATATCTTCCTAAGCCTTTAATAATACAAAATGACGCATTTCATATGAAATCATCTTTTATCCCGTAAGCGCAATGAAGACGCCGCCAATCCGAACGCGGCACATATGAATAGGCGTATCGGGTGAAAATTCAAATCCGATCCAAATTGCTTGAAACTGGTCTCTTTGAATTCAAGATTGAATGCTGAACAATATACTTTTTATAGAATTAAAATAGATATTTATCCGTTCTTCAGAGATTACAAAATCGAAGATTGAAGAAATTTTTAGAAAACGGACGTCATATTACGTATTCGGATCACATGGTCCTCATTAACCAGTGATGTTTTTTTCTGAATAACTTTTCTATTTTTCCAATATATTACATGGAAATTGGCAGGCACATAGACGGCTGTATACTGAATACAAAGTAGTTGTTGTTTTTTTTTAATTAGTAAAAACAAATTATGCAAATCTGCATTTAATTAGTATTAATTACGCTTTTAAAAAAAAACGTTAAAATCGGTATACAGTACGTTCTCCTTCAAAGTTTCACCAAATGGCTTTATTTGTGCAATTTATCCATGATCAGCAGTCAAGCACCCAAGAGTGGAGTAATTAGACCAATTATAGCCCTGAGGACAGGAACAGGTTCTCGTTAGCTTCTAGACGGCGAAGGAACCTCGAAACCAGCCTACATAAAAGACCGCAGCACTTCTTCATGCTCCCAATCCAATTTCAGTTTATCCATCCAGTGACATTTCCGCACTTGATGGCCAGTCCGGGAAGACTGATGAAGACATTTCATTGTGATACGGGTGCTCGATCCGTCCCACGCACGCTCTCCCGTCCCACCCATACATCCCCCTCAATCGCATAAATCAGAAAATCGATAGACGCAGTCAATTACACAGGGAGAGCCAGACACGTGGCGAATATGTGCAAGAGAAACGATCGCGCTGATGGTCAAATCATGCAGCAGTTATTGGATTAGCGCTACAGGGTGCAGCTGTACATTAATAGTGCCATGAATACTTAATCGGGACTGTCTCCAGCCTTTACGAGCTCTTTATTCAGTTCGGAGGGGAAAACGGAGCTGACGAAAACGCAGATCAAAGCCGCCTTCTCTTGCAAAATCAACGTGCGATATGAATGTTTCTACGGCCTTTTTCAATCAGTGCGGGGAGCCGTCAAACATCTTGCCATCACTTTGTCCAAAATAACCAGTGATAACCATTTTGGACATCTTTACACACTCCATCATCACCTCTAGGCTATTCTCTCAAAGGAACTGAAGTCATTTTTAAACTTGCTTTATTTCTTAATTAGCGTGTTATTCAATTACGTTTCCGGTTTTAGTAACCTTGTATCATGACTCGTATTGGC
>JANZLB010000025.1:9316687-9327013 GCA_026167865.1 Notarius quadriscutis | reverse complement strand
CCCCCCCCCCCCCCCCCCCCCCCCCCCCCCCCCCGCAAACGATACCAGGAACTTATTTCACCGACATTCCACATCACGAGAAATGGTTTAAGAAGTAGGACATACACCAATCCACCTGCAGTTTTACGCGGTTCTCTAATCAGCCGATCCCTTGACAGCAGCACGATACATCAAATCATGCAGATACAAATCAAGAGCTTCAGTTAAATGTTCAAACATCAGAAAGGAGAAAAACCGAGATCTCAAAGTGTGACTTTCTTTCACGGTGGCATGGGTGTTGGTTTGAGCCGTATGGACTGGTTTGAGTATTCCAGAAACTGCTGATCTCCTGGGGTTTTGACACACAACAGTCTCTGGAGTTTACACAGAATGGTGCGAAAAACAAAAAACCTCAAGTGAGCAACAGTTCTATGGGTGGAAACAAACACTTTGTTGAGAAGAGAGGTCAGAGGAAAATGGCCAGACTGGTTTGATCTTTTTTGCCAGGAAGGATACAGTAACTCTTTACAATTGTGGTGAGCAGAAAAGCATCTCAGCATGCAACACCAGAGGACCACATGGGTTCCACTCCTGCGGCCAAGAACGGGAATCTTAGAATCAACAAGTTCTGATTAAAGTGGCCGGTGAGTGTAGAAAATGCTAGCATTTGGAAATTATGTTATAAAACACTTTATAGTTGTAGATGTTCCACAACAATAAATACAAGACAAGTTATTTCCTGTGATCACTTAGCAGCGATAAACAGTCAGTCAGTCCTTCACCAGGTTCTCTTTTAATAGTCTTGAAATTAATAAGACATGAAAAACGGAGCTCGTCATGTGCTTGAAAAGCCACAAGACTTCTCAGAAAACGTACTGGCCATGACCGAATACTAAAACTGGAGACTCCTTCCATAAGCATCTCAAATTACAACCCCATTTCCAAAAAAGTCTGGATATTCTCCCAAAATGCAAATAAATAAATACAAATCTGATGTTTGTGTGTGAACCTTTATTTCACTGACAAGTGTCAAGATTTTCATAGTTTAACTGACCAACTCAATTGTATTTTGTAAATATAAACAAAAGTTCGAATCTGATGCCTGAAACACTCAAAAAAAAAAAAAGTTGGGACAGAAGCAAAAATAAGACTGAAAAGTTCATAAATTTTTTTTTAAGTAACACCATTTCGGAAGATTCCGCAATAAGCAAGTTAATTGGCAACATGATTGGGTATAAAAGAAGCATGCACCAAAGGCTGAGTTTTTGCAAGCAAGGATGGGTCATGGTTTACTCCTTTGTGCCAAAATTTGTGCGAGAATTGTTAGTCACTTCAAAAAACATTTCTCAATGCAAGATTTTAGGTCGTTTAAAATCTACAGGACATAATATTGTGAAAAGGTTCAGAGAATTCGGAGACATTGCAAGTGCATAAAGGATGACGTCTGTTCAATGTGCGTGACCTTTGAGCCCTCAGGTGGCATTGCCTGAGAAACCGTCATGCTAATGTGACAAATATAGCCACATGGGCATGGGAGTACTTCGGAAAACCGTTGTCCATTTACAGTCCGCTGCTGCATTCAGAAATACAGCCTGAAACTGTATTACGCAAGGAGGAAGCCATTCATCAATTCTATACAAAAAACACTGGGCCTGAACTCATCTCAGATGGACTGAAACAGTGGAAACGTATGATGTGGTCAGATGAGTCCACGCTTCAGCTCATTTTCGGGAAAACCAGACATTGAGTTCTGTGCCAAAGGTGAACACGACCATCCAGTTTATCATCAGAAAAAAGTGCAAAAGCCAGCATCTATGATAGCATGGGTGAGTTGCATGCATGTGAAGGTACTATTGATATATTGGGGCATATACTGGGATTTTTAAAGACATTCATCAAGGCAACATCTCTTCCTGGGAAGTCCATGCTTATTTCAGCAGGACAATGCCAGACTTCATTCTGCACAGGCTACAACAGCATGGCTTCGTAGACAGAGTGCGTGTGCTTGACTGGCCTGCTGCCAGTCCAGATCTGTCTCCTACTGAGAATGTATGTAGCAAGGAGAATCAGACAACCGTGACCACAGACTGTTGAGCAGATGAAGTTTGTATCAAGCAAGAATAGACAAAAGAAAAATCCAATTGCAAAACTGCAACAGTTAGTCACCTCAGATCCCATGTAATTAAGAAGTGTTATTAAAGGAAAGGTGATGTAATCCAGTGGTAATAATGCCTTTGTCCCAACTTTTTTTTGAATGTGTTTCAGGTATCAAATTCTAGCTTGGTTTATATTTTTGCAAAATACAATTAAGTTGGTCAGTAAAACTACTGAAAATCTTTTCTTTGGACTTTATTTAACTGACACAAGGTTCACACTGACAATTCACACTTTTGTTTCTATTGCTATAGCAAAGGGAAACAGCAGTCACCCCACCTAGCCTTGAACAAAGAGCCTGGCTCTTTGGCATCATGGTCAGGGTGCAGGTTTGGCACCCCATAGACCTGGCTTCAAGGCTGGGTGGGGTGACTGCTCTCTCCCTTTGCTACAGTTGGTATCAGAAGTGGGATGGCTTGCCATGAAGCGATCGGAGGTGTGCCCTGTGTGTGAGCCGTACGAGGGACCCCCCAGGATAGGTGACCCCTGTGCGAGGGACCCAGAGATGGGTAAAGCACGAGTGTGTGGGGCACCCCGGCATGGGAGAAGTACAGCTGGGGGACGTGTGACGGATGTCTGTGTACGTGAAGTGCACGGATGCGCCTCCTGAAGGGAAGGGCAGTGTGACGGAGTGCCCATCACTACGGTTGAGCATGTGCTCCGACTGCCATACCAAGGAGCCTGGTTCTTTGGCATTGTGGTCATGGCACCCTGTCGACCTGGGTTCAAGGCTGGGTGGGATGATTGCCCTCTCCCTTTGTTACAGTTGGTGTCAGAAGTGGGATGGCTTGCCATGAGGCCATCGGAGGTGTGTGCGAGCCATACGAGGGACCCCAGAGATGGGTGAAGCACGTGTGTGTGGGCCACCCTGCCATGGGAGAAGTACACCTGTGCACGTGAAGCACACTGGTACGTCTCCTGAAGGGGTGGGCAGTGTGACGGAGTGCTCTGACTGCCATACTAATAAACCTGGGTCTTTGGCGTCATGGTCAGGGTGCAGGTTTGGCATCCTATAGACCTGGATTCAAGGCTGGGTGGGGTGACTGCTCTCTCTCTTCGCTACAATTGCATTTTGGAAAATACCCCAACTTTTCTGGAAATGGATTGTATATGGTTTCCTTTGTTCGATAACATTTTTAAATCTAATTTCTATTCATCTTCGGTAATGTGGATCATCTGCCAAACACCTTCCTGTGACTGAGTCATTTGTTATTATAGCCAGAACGATCATGCAAGCTCCTGTTGTGGAAAATGAATCAAACACCTCCTGACTCATCGGATTTGAGATTTCAAGAGCGATGCGGTGGAATGGAAAATAATCAGCTTCAGGGTTGATTATTTCCATTTCATTGTAGGCCATGTCACAATCCTGCTATTGATTCTTTTCCCATCACAGCACAACCAAGAAAAAAAAAAAAAGTTTTATTCCTGCCCCATGGATCAGCAAGAATCAGAAAGTGGTACAGTATTCTCAGAGGAACAAACGTCTCTCTGTATTTTTATTTCTAGAATATTCTCACATCAGTGAAGCTCTGCTCAGCTCAACTCTTTGGTCTGCTATTTGTTCCATCCACAAATAGAACAGGATAACATGAGGAAAACCCCCAGACATGATTAAAAATTAAGATGAGTCTCAGGCATTTAATGAAGACTCTTTGAAGGCTTTTCCTGCCAGTGGTCAATAACGGTCGCCATCAGCACAACCGTCTCGGCCATAGCCGATTTCAATAATTAGCAATTAACCTCTTTATGCAGCTCTGTGGAGAGCCGTTCCAAACTCCATGGACTCCCCGGACAATGGCGATACACCATGTCTGTCTGGTTTGCTTACAAGATTTGGGGCTCAGAAATACAATTAGCACGATCAATGTTTTATGGTCTCAAATGTACTTTCATTGTCTCCACGGAGCCAGCAGCATCTGCTGAGGGACTGATGCTTTCCTGCTTGCATCCCCCCCCAAACCCGACGTGTGCAAAACACTCAGGGGATTTCTGAAAGGAAAGATACTTGGAGAAGGGCTAGAAGTAATAAAAGCCTGATATTGGTGCGGTAGGAAAAGTAGATGTAATAGGATTTGTCAAAGGATTGCAAGGATTTTCCCAATATGCATCATCTGGTATAGATTCACTGGAATCAAGCATTTCATTCATTCAGTTATTCAGCTTCAGGAAATGCTTTATCTTGTTAGGTCGGGGTTGAAGTGGATCTGGGAACACTGAGCATGAGGCTGGAAGAGACTCTGGATGGATCATTTACAAACTCCTTTACACAGAGGGGAAACTGGAGAACCTGGAGGAAACCCACTTGGCTCTGGGAAGAAATTATGAAACACCACACAGACAGACAGTAACTCCAGGTCACAATTATTTCAAGTGGTGACTCAGAAGCTGTGAGACAGGAACACCATTTATTTTACTCCACGAATCCAGATCTCAACCTCCCTTAAGCAAGATAGAGGCAAACATATTGAAGAAAAGCTTCGTCGATTTGGCATAAAAGAAGAAACCTCAAGAGGAACCGGGCTCAAAAAGGAAGCCATCATCCTCTGCACGCCGTATCATGGGATTCTGATGTATTCGAGTGCAACAGTGCTTGGATTATTCAGACAAGTGTGAACAATACACTTGGATCCCAAAAAAAAAGGGTTTGGATTTGAAAGTGGCTGTGCAGGAAACCATCTGCAAAAGAACCCGTCATCGGGTTAGCTCAGACCACCAAAGGCAAAAATGAGCAGAGGATAAAAACATGCAGAATGTTATAATATTTCATGATGATGAATGTAATTGTACATGCAAGTAGAGCCATTGCAAAGAAGCAAAAGGAACCAGATCATGAGAGATCTATCAGATTCAAGCACTGGTGGTATATCAAGGAGGTCCAGAATTTAACAAATTAGGTTTTATGTATAGAAATATGAACCTTGGTGAACACTACTATTTCTGGAGGTTTGAGCCCGAGCTCGGGTTACCATCTGTGTGGAGTTTCACATGTTCTCCTTATGTCCATGTGGATTTGCTTTGGGTTCTCCAGTTTCCACCCACCGCCCAAAAACATGCCACATGATACTTGGTCTAAAAGTGTGTGTTCATGGTGCCCTGTAAGGAACTGGTGTCCTATTCAGGGTGTGTTCCCAGGACAGGTTCTGGATTCACCAGAACGCTGAATAATTGAGTAATAGCACTTTCAGGAAATGGGTTCTTTGCTCCCTTGAAATATTTAAAAAAAATCCGAGAGCACAATATCCCCCGTGACAATATATTGCAACATGTGTATTACTGTCCTGGAACAAAGCCTTTTGCCAAGTTTCATGAAATTCCTCCAAAAATTCTGAGAAGTTGATTTCAGAAGGTAAGAACTCTCTCCGGGACGAACTTCACCACGACATAATCCCCCTTCGAGCCTTTCGGCCAGCGGTGGATAATAATGCTGAATAATTGAGGAATAACACTTTTTGGAAATGGGTTCTTCGTTCCCTTTAACAAAAAAACCCCCAAAAAAGTTCCGGCTTGGAACACTTTCTGATCGAGAGCCACACTATAAGGTTCTACGTACAGTCGAACCTTTATGGTGTCCCTTACAGATACAAGCAAAGAATTCCAGCTTCAGTATGCAAATTTCAAACTATATTTTTATTTGTAAATAATTTTGCTCCCCACCCCCTTCAACAGTACGAGCTATTTTGTATTGAGTCGTGATAATCGATTTCAGTTCCAGTACAAAAATGCATAACAAGGTTCACTTGGGGGTAGGGGTTAATACTTGTAGTGCTTTGCATAAGTTTGTATCCCTAGAAACTAGCGTTTTTTTGTTTTTTTTAATTTATTAACATCAGCCTTGGTAATATCACCGAAATTTGTTGCTTGGGTTTACCAATACAAGTTTTTTTTTAATAATAAAGTGGAGCACAAGTTGGACAGTTGGTTGCTCAGTTGTTTCTCAGCCAGCTGTGGGTTTCCTGGGTCATTAGATCATGCAGAAGAAATGTGACATGTGGAACTACTCACTATCCAAAGCGTGTGTGAAGCATGGTAATATGGGAATGCAAGCTGCCAGGGGAAGTGGATCATGTGCTTTATTTGCAACAAAATTAAAGAAAAAATTTTTCAATTACCATTAAACTCAAGCTCAGACATCTGAACGGACAGTCAACATGTCGGTTGATGTCGTCAGTGTATTGTATAAATGTCTGGTGTATTCTTTCTTCAAGAGTTGAGAGTAAAGAACATGTCGAATTTGATGCATTCTCCTACAATTTATAACCATTTCTGCAAGGCCCAAGTCTCGATTAGTCTCAATTACTTCCAAATGGCTTGTGCTCCTTTTCTACAGAAATCCTCTAAATTATATAATTTTCCTTCTCCTCGACAGCTAATGTACATGCACTCAGATCTTGGACCGTTCCTTTTTCTTGGAAAGGTTATGAACCATAAAGACAATCTGAAAAAAAAATTTTTTTGGCCTTCTTGTGGTAAGAGAGATCATTACTAATCTACTTTTTGTCATCACCATGAACATGCAGATAGGAAGTAGTAGAAGATAAATGGACAAGTAAATGCTTTAGATCCTGGTCAGGGTGGATCCAGAGGGTATCCTGGGAACACTGGGCTGCCCGGTGAAGCGGGACGCCAGTTAGTTAATCACCAGGCACTGTATATACATGTGCGCACACACACACCTAGTGGGACTTTACTGAAGCCAGTTCACCTCCTGACACGTTTTTGAAAGGTGGGAAGAAACCACATGAACAACTCCACCACAAACCAGAGCTCAGGACTGAACTGGGAAACGTGGAGCTGTAATTGAACAACTGTCGCACTGGAAACTTCTCATAATCCAATCAAATCAAATCCTGATGAACGACATTCCAAAAACAGTAAGTATTTACCAGCCAAATAAACAAAATTAACCTCGAACAAGAGTGCTCGGAGCACAATATCTCCCGCTGGCACCTGTATCTATGCTCGAAGTGCTTAATAGACCGTTGTGAAATTGTCAAAGTACAAGTTTGGTAATCAAAGGCTGTAACTCTGGTAAAACACGACTGAATTGAATGCACCGTGTGCATTCCTGACATATAACAAAAGAATCTTGTCAAGTTTCATGAAGTTCTTCTAGAAATTGAGAGGAGTTGGCTTGAGAAGGCGAGTACCCTTACCGGGACGGATGGACGGACATCGCGACAACATAATCCCCCTTCGGGCCTTTTGGTCAGCAGGGGATAAACACACAATATTATTAATCAAATCATCAACATGCACAAAAAAGCCTGGAAATGGACATCAGGAAGTTATTTCGGCTAAAACATGATTTAAGCATGTGATGCAGATATGAAGTATTGTTTAAATGAAAAAAAGACACTGTTGTGCATAATCACTGTCCTGTCCATGCAGATGTGTTCTACAGCTGCAAACGCAGTAAAACCACTTTAATTAGCAAGAATGCCTAGTTTAATATATTTTTCTTCCGATTCCTGCCACTCATTTCCTTTTCTGGCACCCTATCCTGATGTATAAGATGCGAGCGAAGGAAACAACGAGACGCATCTTGCATGTTTGAAACCAGTTCTTTTAAATGAGCCCCTACTGCCATCTAGTGGACAAAATGCAATAGAGAAAGGGGGAGGAAAAAAAAAATTCTTAAAATTCTTTATTCATAAACTTGATGCAAGTTTACAAATTGTATGTACAAGGTCAAAATTACACGATGGAAAATGAAAAGCAAAATAAAAACCAACCAATGCATGCTAACAGTGCATAACCCCTTCAATTCCCCGACAGAAACCAACCAGAACTGTGCAGAGTGTTTCAGTGAAGATTAAAAAAAAAATCACTACACGACTTACACTTAAACAAAAGGTAAATCAAAATCACTCTGGACATTTGTATACCTTTCTCCATATATTCTTAATGAGATACGGGTTACGCTCGGCCATGACGGCTAAATAACGTGTCGCTGTAACAAAATGCCCTGTTTGCACTGTTGTGTGATTCCCTCGTGAATTTTTTTTTTTTTGGAGTGCACAGATGCAGCACAGTTAAACATGTTGAAGCAAACAAGAGTGTTACAGGAGTTAGGGTTTAAAAAAAAAAAAAAGTGTACGGAGGAAGAAGAGAGGGAAAAAAAAAAAAATAGGAAGGGGGTGGTAGGTGAGGTGAGGTGAGGTGACGTCAGCTCAGCTCCACCAAAAATCCAGCAGCTTGTCATATTATGTGAGGTTTAATTATTTTGACATCACCTGCTGTTCTTGATCTCACCGACACACCCGGCGGACAGGAGCAAACATGCCTGCGAGACTGTAGCGATACGGTCGACTGTTCAACTAACCACCACATTGTGTACAGCCGCCTTTCCCAAGATCCTTCTGGGAAACTGACTAACGTGTGCGAGATGCTATTTCTGCGTGCTTCGAATAAAACCACTACAGCACTGGGAGAGAATCACATTTCAAATACGTCGGGATGAAAGATCTTCGGTAAACAGGTCATCGCTCTCCCAGATACTTAAAAAAAAAAAAAAAAAAAAAAAAAAAGTGCGCGAGACGTAAAAGAAAACTCCACCCTGAAACACGTTTCTATTAAAATGCTTAAAGATTCCGGTGCTTGGTGGTGTATTTTTTTGTTATTCCGTAGTCGTCTTTGTGCTGACGTCATTGCTAGTTGAGTTCCAAACGAGGGAAAAAAAAAAAAATAAATAAAAATTTATAGATGACGACGACTGCTCGATTCACGACTCATGACGTTCCAAGCTGAAGCTCTGTGTACTGATCTGTTTGAGCAGAGTGCACAGATACCGAGGCGAGACAACTGGACAGACGAAAAGACTAAAGTGCTGCTGCACTGGTCTCTGAAGGGAGAAACGAAACGAGGGCCAAATCCCGCCACGCCGCTATCAGCAGAGTCGAACGGCAGTGTGGGTCAGAAAACTGTTAAAGTGAAAGAAAGCTGTTTAACAGACTGTGATTCGAAAATAAACCTTTGGGAAAAAAAAAAAAAAAAAATCACGTTCATTATTATTATTATTATTATTATTTAAAAAAAGTCAGTCATTCAGGGTGGATTTTCCCTCCAATAACAGCTTAACGACTTTAGGTTTGGGGATAACAGACTACGCCTTGCTGCAGAGATCATCAATATTGAGTCCTCTTCCTGGTGCTGCCTCCTTAAAGAACAAAATGAAAAGAGCCACAGCCTTGGTTTAAATTCGATAAGCCACCGATCAACAGTAACAATGAGCGATTTAAAATGGTGCGAATAACAATAAGGAGGCAAAACCCCCCCAAAACGTCCAGTTGGATCACATGGTGCTGTCTAGCAAGGAAAGAAGAGACGCGAGTCTTAAATAACGTCCCTCAAAGGGAAGCATTTGACGCAAGACGGCAAAATTTTGCCCGACACCCGTCACCTTGATGAAAACTCGTGTCGTGTTATGAAGCAAGTTGATCAGGAAGCTAAAGATTCGAGGGAGGTCGTAAAATCGGTACGTCTAGAGCGGCATTAAGGCAATAATGGTCATGTTAAAGATTTTCCCGTACAGGATTGGAACAGGGCATGATAAACAACAACTTTGATCATTTTGCGGCTTTCGTTAATCAACTTGGTGGAACCTCACTGACTGCTTAACACTTCAACCTTGCTATGTGCCCGAGTTGACAGGAAAAAAAAAAAAAAAGTTATACGTAACGATGATGTCATAAACACAGCAGGAATCACACTGGTTAAAGAGGAATGGTCACAATTGCAATTAATGACAGCGTAAGCCACACGTTTCCATTCTCATGGTGGGGGGATGGGGGACAAAAAAAAAAAAAAACCAAAAAACAAACAAAAAAACAGCAGTAGTCATAATGTGTACATAAAACATGTTTAAGATAATCCTTTCGTCAACATGAGGACATCCATTAAGTAATTTATCCTTATTCTATTTGCGAGATAAATCTTCAGACGGACGTTCCACGCTATGCAGGCATGTTTTTCAAGCGATCCAGCCCTGTCTGAAAGGCAAAAGTTCAATCTCTGCGATACATCTTTAGAAGTTTACTTACAGGCGCAAAAATCGTTCATTTTGATGACTTTACAGTGAACTAGTCCAAAGTGCCTGGTCAAGAGTTTCAGCGCGACCAGGAAAAAGCTCCAAAAAGAGAACGAAAGGATGGAGTACTGATGGCGTTTTGACCTCAGTCTCTTTCATTTAAA
>JANZLB010000025.1:8689685-8701942 GCA_026167865.1 Notarius quadriscutis | reverse complement strand
GACTTGTCCAGGGTGTACCCCACCTTTCGCCCGTAGTCAGCTGGGATAGGCTCCAGCTTGCCTGTGACCCTGTAGAAGGATAAAGCAGCTAGAGATGATGAGATGAGATGAGATGAGAATTTGCTGAAATAATTTGATCACATTCAACAGGATTTCATTGACTCTTTTCCAATTCACCCTTTACATTAAGAGTTAGAGATGCCTCCTGGCCAGGTTGAGTTGCCTTTTAAAGGTGACAGTCATAAACATAGTTTTCATTGCAACTGATATTATCAGCAGTAACTTGAGTGAAAAGGAGAATCTTCGAAATATTTACATGAATTTCAGAATTTAGTATTTGGTATTTCTCCTTT
Organism: Notarius quadriscutis; assembly: GCA_026167865.1. NCBI lineage: Eukaryota > Metazoa > Chordata > Actinopteri > Siluriformes > Ariidae > Notarius > Notarius quadriscutis. Next base: position 8,701,589 of record JANZLB010000025.1, on the reverse strand, counting down.
TTTTTACTACCGGTATTTGGTACAGCCCTTTTTTGCTTTAATGACAGTGTGCACTCGAGCTGGCACAGACTCCATAAGTTTGCAGAAAACCTGATAATCCATGTTAGATAAAATCCATCAGAGTGTCATCTGAACATGTGCTCTACAAAAGGAAGGACACGACTCATGGAAAATCTGACCTTTTGTACAAAGGACAAATTTGCTTGCATTTAAATAGTGACCAAGAAATTGTGCAACGTCTTCCATCCATCATCCGTAACCACAGGCAAGCTGGAGCTTATCCCAGCTGACTAAGGACGAGAGCTGGGGTGCACCCTGGACAAGCCACCAGATCATCGCAGGGCTGACACATAGAGACTACCAACTATTCACACTCATGGTCAATTTAGAGCCACTACTTAACCTAGTCTTTGGACTGTGGGGGAAACCTGAGCACCCGAAGGAAACCCATGCACACACGGGGAGAATATACAAACTCCACACAGAAAGGCCCCCATCGGCCACTAGGCTCGAACCCAGAGCCTTCTTGCTGTGAGGCGACAGTCACTACACCATGATGCTGCCCCTGTGCAACAACTTGACTATTGGAATATTCAATCCTCAGGATATTGCACATTTCCTTTTTTTGTTGTAGAATCATCACGGTTCTCCAATTTTTGGTTTATTTCCAGCTTAACCCATAGCCAGTTTGTGAGCTTACCTAGTTTGTCACTTTTTCTTTGTTAAATATAGCAAATAATCCCTGAGGACTGTGGGTGTCTCATGAGTGCATGTTCCCTTTTATTGATACATAATCAGGTCCATAAGTATTTGTACAGTAACACAATTTTTGTAATTTATGCCTCTTTACACTTCCACAATGGATTTGAAGTTTCTGCTACCTCTCTGATAGGTTTTTGTTTTTTGATGACCTTCACTTGAATCGACACCTCTTTGGACTGCATATTGAGAATTCCCATGTTCAACACTTGGAATCAACTCCAGTCTTTTGTATCATCTTCATTTGTCTTGAAATGACATGAAAAATTATTGCCATGAAAGTACTTGTCAGTTAATTGTCCGATTACTTTTGAACCCGTAAAAATGGCTGTCGTTCCGAAATGGTTAATGCAAGGACTACACCCAGGTAGGAGGAGCTGGGTCTAACCCCCTGGACTTTAGAGTCAACTACACCCAGGTTGGAGGAGCTGGATCAGGTCTGACTCCACCCACTGGACTTTAGGTTCAACTACACCCAGGTAGAAGGAGCTGGATCAGGTCCAACTCCACCCACTGGACTTTAAATTCGACTACACCCAGGTCGGAGGAGTTGGATCAGATTTGACTACACCCAGGTCAGAGGAGCTGGATCAGGCCTGACTCCACTCCCTGGATTTTTGATTTGACTACACTCAGGTTGGAGGAGCTGGATCAGGTCCAACTCCACCCACTGGACTTTAGGTTTGACTACACCCAGGTCAGAGGAGCTGGACCAGGTCCAACTCCACCCCCTGGACTTTAGATTTGACTACACCCAGGTCAGAGGAGTTGGATCAGATTTGACTACACCCAGGTCAGAGGAGCTGGATCAGGCTTGACTCCACTCCCTGGATTTTTGATTTGACTACACCCAGGCAGGAGGAGCTGGATCAGGTCCCACTGGATTTTTGGTTTGACTACACCCTGGTAAGGACTTGAATTAAAGCTGAAAGTCTACACTTCAACCCCTGCCAGGACCTGGCATTCCCAGGCAGTCTCCCACCAAGTACTAACCAGACCCTTAAAGTGCACTGGGCAGCACCAGTCAAAGTTTCTCTAGCCCTTGGCCTCTCGTCTATTATATAGCTAGGGTTACAGTAGGGGCTGGTTCTCTGGTAACCGCGAGAGTTTGACTTCCTATTCACATTTGTATTGCGGCATTCCTCACCAGATGGCAGTTGGTACCATTTTTATGATGGTCTTTGGTATAACCCAACCATGAGTAGAACTCGCAATCTCCTGGTCGAGAGGCAGACTGATCAAAATGACCAATTGTCCAAATACTTATGAGCCTGACTGTATTTTTTTATATCTTTTTATAATTATTGTACGAACAAAACCAATTATCTTCATAAAATGTTATATGCTCATGAAATTGCTGATAAATCCACCTCACAGCTGACCAACAGCTGGCACTGAACTCCTATGAAGTCACTTCAGTTTAGTGACCAAGCGACCATGTGGTAACATGTTTTAACTCGTACATAAATAAATACCGGGGCATGACTTCATAATTCTCAGAGTAAAGTGTCAGTCAGTGGTCAGTAGTGTGAGTGTGAGTGAGGAGAAAGACTGACCGATGTCCCTGATGGACCCCTTTTCTCCCCTGTCCTTTACATTTCCTGTCTTTTTCTCTCTCTTCATCAATCACATTTCTTCTTTTTCGCTCGCTGTACATGTTCAGACACATTTCGCACAATGAAAATAACACTCACAAGATTGAGGGCAAAAGCGGCCCATCTCACTCTCAGCATGTCCTCCTGCCTGTGTGTCTGCTTCCATATCCAGCAGGAAATATTCATAAAAACTGAATTTCTGAATTCATTCGACTCGACAACAGCATACAATTTGGATGCTCACTCTGCCTTTCTGAATTATAGAAACATTTTTTTCCCTCCATATTTCCAGGGCTCTTTGGGCTCTGTGAGCTTTTATCACATCCGAATTGAGTGTCTGATTTCGAAGTCTGAAAACTGCAGACATGATTATGCATTCTGGTCAAGGGCCAAGAACATGTTTGCGCTTGTGCTTTTGTTTGTTTTGTCATGTGTCTTTGATTTGGTTCTAGTCCTGTCTCCATCTCTGTCCTGTCGTTGGTTTGGTCTCCTAATAATTAACCAAATTTGCATTTAATAAAAGCCATAAATTGGATCTTGGGCCATAAAAATGTAATCAAATCTGTAAATATTTGGACATTGGCAATGTTATTGTTATTTTAGCGGTCTACTACAATATATGAGTTGAAATTAATGAGTGTAGACTTGGCTCAGCTTTAATTTATGCTGTCACTGAAGAAGAAAGAATACCTCTCACATATATTGTACCATTCAAAAGTTTGTACACCCCATTCATTCATAGGTTTTTTTTTTTCTATTCTTTTTTTTTAAGCTCATCTGGCCGTAGGCCAGGCCGGATGAGCTTATACAATCACGCGTCATCTGTCAGTCATCCATCCATCCATAATTTACAAAAATTGGCTTTTGATCAAACTCGCATACGATGTTCCGCAGATGGGTGTGCGTAAAAGTTGCCAAGATGGTGGCGCCACCTGTCATATTTACGATTTTATGGGCGTCTGAAATTTTTGGGTGACTCATCACATTAAACGTTACTCTCCATAAACTGCTGGGACGTTTTCACTGAAACTCACCCAGAAGACTCTAGACATATTCTAACAAGAGTTGTTCACCAGGTGGAACCACCTACCATGGATGAGGCTACAGAGGGGACATGTGCAATTTCACGAAAATCGCTACTCCTCCTACAGGAGTGATCAGGTTTTGATCAAACTCATATGGAATGTTCCCCAGGTTGGTATGGATAAAAGTTTTCAAGACGGTGGTGCCACTGGTCATGGGCATTTGAAAATTTTGGGTGACTCGTCACACCAAACATTACTGTTCGTAAACCGCTGCGATGTTTTGACTGAAACTCACCCAGAAGACTCTAAAGACAGATTCCAGTAAGAATTGTTCACCAGGTGGCGGCACCTGCCATGGATATGGCTACACAGGGGTCATATGCAATTTCACAAAAATTGCAACTGCTCTGACAGGATTGATCAGATTTAATATTTTGATATTTTCTACATTGTAGAACAATACTGAAAACATCAAAACTATGAAATAACATATATGGAATTCTATGCTAAACAAAAAAAGTGTTAAAAAAAACAAAACATGTTTCATAGTTTAGATTCTTTAAATTAGCCAGCGTTTACCTTGATGATGCTTTGCACACTATTGGCATTAGCTTAACCAGCTTCGTGAGGTCGTCACCTGGAATGCTTTTTGATTAACAGGTGTCTCGTCAAAAAGTAATTAGTGCAGTTTCTTGCTTTCTTAATGTATTTGAGATCAAACAGTAAATAGTAAATAATAAAAATAGCCTGTTCGTAAATAGCCCTATTCTACAACTGTAGTAATCCATATTGTCAAGAACCATTTAACTAAGTAAACAGAAATGACATCCATCATTACTTTAAGACATGAAGTGTCTTTTTAATTAATACACATAAAGAAAAAACATTGAATTAGAATGCGTGTCCAAACACCTTATAGGACAAGTGAAAGTCTTTTCTTCATATAACCCAACCCTGGAGAAGGTAGGGTTAATGGCCCAACAGTGGCAGCTTGGCAGTGCTGGGGCTTGAACCCTTGACCTTCTGATCAGTAACCCAGAGGCTTTATATGAAAGAATGCAGTGGCGAGCTTAGAAACAGATGACAGTAGAATTATTTCCTTGGTGAAGAAAAACGCCATCACAACAGTTGACCAGATCAAGAACACCTTCCATCAGGTAGCTGTATCTGTGTCAAAGTCGACAAACGAGAATACATCACCAGAGTAAATGCAGAGGGTTTAGGAAAAGATGTTAACCATTAGTAAGCCTCAAAATATATATTTATGAATAGAAAAAGGGTTTAGGAGCCACTTTTTTAAAGATCCACTCATCAACTTTTTCTTCAAACTTTATATGTACATAAATACAGAGACAGCGTTTCGTTGAGGGAATTGCCTACGGAACAGAAGACCTCAACTGCCAAGTATTAATTAGAGATGTGGAGAGGAAGTGTAGGGAGGCGAATCAACACCATTTTCTGCTAATACCATTTGGGGCTGGCATGTCACAACACGCTGCTTCAGACACACATACACACACTGACATCTTTGATATGACACTTGTTAACTGGCCTTATTTTTTATTAAACATTGGTTTCCAAAGTCAGACACAGCTACCATATAATTGTCAGTATAAAATTTCTGACTGTGGTGTGTTGCTTTGTAAAAACATGTAACAGCCCAAATGAACCACCATTGACCAGATATTATCTTAATAACATCTGGCTGGATATCTTTGGTTGGCAGACTGTTTCACAACCCAGCAGTGTCCCTGAGGTGTTTAAAAACCCGATGCCACTGATGTATGTGGTATCAAACCAATTCCTTGTACAATTCTTGCTAGTATCTGGTTCGTGGTGGTCCTTTTACTCTGATGGATGGAGACCACCAAGAAAGACCACAGCTGATGATGGAGTCCCTTCCCATTTCATGCCTGATCTTCCCAAGCAGTCTCTTGTCCCAGTCCCCTTGAGGTGCATTGGGCGGCACCGAACCCTGTTTCAGTAGCCTTTGGCTTCTTGCCTATTACATAGCAAGGGTTACAGTGGGAGGCCGGTCCTTTGGTAACCACAACAGTTTGACTCCCTTCTTAGAACTGCATTGCTGCATGCCTTGCCAGATGGCAGTCGGTACCATTTTTGATGATGGTCTTTGGTATGACATGACCGTGAGTAGAATGAGTAGAACTCATGATCTCCTGGTCGAGAGGCGGACACGCTAACCAATAAGCCAGCTCGTGGGGTCAACGGGTGATGGAATGGGAGAGTATATAAGTAAATTTCATATTATTGTGGGCTGTTTTATTTTGCTTTTGAATCAGTAGCTTGGGCATTTGGGGCAAGCGAATTTCGTGTCCGGGCTAATAGTGCTTTTTATCAGTTGCATGGTAGAAGCAACCAGAAATGGGATTTTTTTCAATCACTTATAACTGTCAATTTTCATGATTTTTTTTCAATCTTTTTAAAAATTTTGTTCAGGGCGGCAGGGCACAACATTTCCTCACTAAGCGTCATTCTCTATCTCTTACTGTTCCAGATCTATAGGGAATGGTGACCAGATGTCCTGGTTTGTAAGAGATGGCGCAAAATACTGTGACTTTAGTCATAGTCTATCTAGTTTAGATTCTTATTTATCCTTATTTTGATTAACGGAGCTAACTAGGACCTAAAACATATAAAACACAAACTCCTACAGACACAGAAGTGTATCCCGTTTAATTATTGCTCCCCGTGAGCTAAGGTCATTATACTCATAATCCCACACGTTTACGGATGTTGCGGTCTGGGCTCTGGGGTGTCCAGTCTATTGTTTTGAGTGAACCAAGATGTTCTTTTATGAATTAGTGGGGTTTTTTTTTTTTGGTGTGTGTCATTATGTTGCTAAAGAATCAATTTGTTCAGAATCAAATGTTGTCCAGAGGGAACTGCCAGATGTATTAGTGTCCTGGTGAGTAGTGTAAGATATTTAACATGTTTGAATGCTAGAGTTACGGTACATTACATTAAACATCCAGCTGATCAGTCTGATCTGAGAAATTTTAAGGCAATAATTAAATTGTGTTTGTATGGCGCAAGCCAGAGGCAATAGTAGTGAGGAAAATTTCCTGAGAGATTACATGATATGACATGACATGACATGACATGACATGAAAAAAACCTTCAGAAGAACCAGACACCTCTGGATGACTCAGGATAGTGGGATTAAAAATCGGCAAGTATGCAGTCAATGGAGAAGGGAAAGAGTACTCTATGTAATAAAAGGATATTATAAAATCCCCAACTATAAAATGCTGCTTGAATAAATATTCAACCCCTGTGCTTTGGAAGCCATGAGTTGACACAAATGAAAGATATTGCCCAAATGAGGCTTATGCTAACTATGAATCAGTAAAAAAAAAAAAAAATAATCTGTTCTGGATAAAAAAGCCTCTTAATTCAAGTACCATTGGTCAAGCTGTGAATCTGAAGCAAAGCTGTGACAAGAAAGGCCAAAGAGCGTTCTAAGGAAATTGGCGATAGTTGTGGTCATGCAAAAGATAGGAAAAGGCTAAAAGACTTTGGATATACCAATGCATAGTGTTGGAGCAATTATGAGGGAAAGGAAGCTGCATCATACTTCCCAGGCACTGCCTAGACAAGTCAAAAAAAAGTCCAAGTCCCTCTCACGCCAGAATCTGGTCTTCCCAGGCAGTCTCCTGTCCCAGTACTAACCAAGTCTTTCGGCGTATGGGTGCAGCACCGATCTCTGTTTTGATAGCCCTTGGCCTCTCGCCTATACGGCCAGGGTTACAGTGGGGGGCTAGTCCTCTGGTAACTGCGAGAGTTTGACTTCTCCACTTGCATCTGTATTGCAGCATGCCTGTGGTAGTAGGTACTTTTTTTTTTTAATATATGATTTTTGGTATGACCCAACTGTGAGTAGAATTCACGATCTCCTGGTCGAGAGGTGGACACACTAACCACTAGGCCATATAGGCATTTGCGGTGGTTTAGCCATGTGCGGTGCAGCACCACCACAACCGCAACAATCATGGACCACCAGGTGGAAGGTGCGATAAAGGGGGCAGGCTCCGCAAGACCTGGAAAGAGCAAGTTGCACAGGACTTCAGGGTGTGGGGCCTCACTGTTCAGGATGCCATGGATCGAAAGTATTGGAGAAGGATGCTACAGTCAAGCCATGCATCGTCTGACACACCTGTGGTGTAAGAAGACGTTAAAACGGATAGCGAGTGAGTGGCAGAGTTCAGTGGCTGGAGTGAAGGTGCACCAGTCAACAATATCAAGAGCTTTGCAATATCTACAACTGGCCTGTATGGGAGGTTGACTAGAAAGAAGGCATACCTGAAGAATAAAACACATCAAAGAACACCTGAAGTTTGCCAGAAGGCATCAAGTCTTTTTAATTTTTTTTTTTTATGGCAGAGCATCTGCACACAAGACTGAAATCACCATGCACAATGCTAAGAGTCAGTTGGAGTGGTGTAAAGCACGTAATCACTGGACTGTATGGAAACATATTCTCTGGAGTGTTGAATCCCACTTCCAAACTTTGGGGGAACAGAATGGGGAAGGCTCAATGAGAAGCTTTGATGAGTTTGGTGTTGAGGAACTCTAGTAGCCTGGGCAGAGCTCTGACCTCAACCCCAATGAAAACCATCCATCCATTCCATTCCGTCCATTATCTGTAACTGCTTATCCTGTGCAGGGTCACAGGCAAGCTGGAGCCTATCCCAGCTGACTATGGGCGAGAGGTGGGGTACACCCTGAACATGTCACCAGATCATCACAGGGCTGACACATAGACACAAACAACAATTCACACCTACAGTCAATTTAGAGCCACCGATTAACTTAACCTGCATGTCTTTGGACTGTGGGGGAAACCGGAGCACCCAGAGGAAACCCACACAGACGGGGAGAACATGAAAACTCCACACAGAAAGGCCCCCGTCAGCTACGGGGCTCAAACCCAGAACCTTCTTGCTGTGAGGCAACAGTGCTAACCACTACATCACCATGCTACCCCATTTGTGTGTAATCTATATATAAAAATGCAGTAACTCATCATGGAAGCTATGGCCTAATGGTTAGAAAAGCAGCTTTGGGACCAAAAGGTCACTGGTTCACTTTCCTGGACCAGTAGAAATGGCTGAAGTGCCCTTCAGCAAGGCACCTAACCCCCAACTGCTCCCCAGGCTGCTCTGGGTATGTTGTGCATCACTCTGGATAAGAGTGTCTTTTAAATGCCTATAATGTAATGATTTATATGATTTCAAGCTAACTGCACTGCAACCCCACTATAACGAACTCCTTGGGGGATGTCCCCCAAGTTTGTTATACCAAAAAGTTTGTAATACTGAAATGGACCCACTTGTCACACCAAACACTCATTCTTACATAAAACAAGACCAATTATGTTTAATTTATATTTATGCTTAATTCTCTTCCATATTTATGAAATACTGGAAGTAAGTCATTCTTAAATTAAGGAAATAAGTCACACTCACTGTCATTTGCTTGCCGCATCTTCTTTTTTTTCAGTCCATCATGTTAATTGCAGTTGTGAACGAAATCTCAGAGCTTTTTTTCTTTTTGCTTTAAAAGCTGAAATTGAATTTTTCGGGACACCATATTCTTTAGACAAATTAGTTGCTTTGTCAACACACTTCAGATGGTCCAGGATATTAAATTTGTCTGTGACGGAGAGTATCTTATATTTACAAGTGTCATGTAATGACAGCGGATGACGGATGCAATTACAGGAAGAGTGTTTATTTAAAAATGGGGAGGCAAACAGTTGAAAAACACAAGACAAAAGCAGGGTCGTGGAATGGACAAGGGTCGAGCAAGGTACAAACAGAATATTGGAGGTAATCACAAAGGCAGAGTCCAAAATACAAAAGCAAGCCAATACCAGTAAAGCAATGCACAGAACAAAGGCTTGGTAAAGTGAGACACCAGGTACAGCATGTATACTTCACAAAGTCTGTGTGTTTAGAGTGACCTTATCAGCATGCACTGGGACTGTGCTCTAATCTGGAACAGGTGCATGTAATTAGTCCTAATGGTGCTGCGCGTGTCAGCATATGCTGCTCAGAGTGCCCACACATGTGGACTTGGCAAAGAGTAGCCATGACAACAATGCTTACAGAGTAAAGACTTGAGTAAAACTGCTTTTAGCTTGTAAAATAAAGTCCTTTTCAGGGATTTTTTTGAAGGCAGTGGTTGCCGTTCTTGATAATTGTTAGTGACTGGCACTTAATCTAGGCTAGTTAAGCCTTTGTTTTATGGCGATAGCATGTATTGTTAACTTGACTGTGGACTTGATTACTCATTGTTTGTCTCTGGTGAGAAAAGCAATGCATGGCTCAGTGATGTTTTTTTTTTAGACTCAGACTCATTGTCACTAAAGGCAGGCTACACTGACTTAATTCGTTACATGCAAAAGTTTGTAGTAAAAGAGTTCGTTATAGCAGGGTTGCAGTGTAATTGACTTTTACCTTATTCTTCTTATGCATACATTTACACATACTCAGAAGCATGAGTAGGATATGGGCTTTCATTAATACCAAATTACACCTAAATGCTCCTGTGAACAATTTACGCACCAATGCATTCATATCCAACCTGATAAATGAGGCCCACTTTTAGAAGTCATGTCATTTGAATAAAACCATGGGTTTAAACTTCTTTTTTTTTTTTTTGCACGATGACATAAAATCTAGGAATTTATTCTTTAATCCTAAGAATCAGAGGCCAATTACCACAATCTCCCTGCCATAGGATGGACAGTTTACCTCCCACAATATCTTTACCTGGTTCTCTGAACCTTTCAGGTGGAAACATATTTTTCCCCATTATATTCTGGGAAAGAAATATTGAACAGCTAGTTGTTTTGTCTATCTCATCCTTGCTGATTATCTACAAGGTTTTATGCAGAGGTTAAAATGGTCCATGAAATAATGTAACATGGCATAGACCTTTGTAGGGCTACATGAGATCAAAGCTTAATCTTGATAATCTCTCGTGATCCATATGCAAGAATCCAACTTTTTGTATTTACTCTTCAAGACCTGTGCAACCTGATGGAATGAGAGGAAGTTTCTCCTTCCTCTCAGCCCACCTGATAAGACTTTAGTCTCAGCAGTACAGCTTCACAAAATAATCAACAAACCAAATGATTACCACCATGTCATCTCACCTCTGCAGCCCTCACCCTCTCAATGACTGAATGATTTTAAGGACACAATTAAAATTCCAACTTTAGAATGGCATTCCATGGGCAGTTAGGAAATGAATACCACAGCCTGGCACTGAATAGTCAGCCCTGGCGTGAATGTGTTTGATGAGGCTATTATTTTAATGGGAAAGAGTGGGCTATTCGTTACTCCCACACAGCCATCGGGGGACAAAGCACACATAATAAAGTGCCCTACAAGCTGGAAAACTGCCATGCTTGCTAACAGCTCCAAACCAAAACTATAATCCCTTAATCAGTGCAAGACAATGCCACAGCTAATAGTTCATGTCCAAATAACTTACTATAGCTGTTTTTTTCTTGACAATTTAATCCAAGCTCCTTATTCTGATCTCCTTTTTAATCTTCATCTTCCATTCCCAATCTTCTTTTCCTGCAGTCGCTGCAATGGTTATTTGACTTTTTTTTCTTTAAATAAACTTTTTTCTGTCAACAACTTAACTGTTAAGCCTTGATGTTTCCTGCTAACTGTTGTATTTATGCATTTTCCCTTATTTCTTATTTATTTAAATTCATGCTGTGAACGTGTGTGCTATAATTCTTCAGAATTCCACTAGAGGTCTTCCAGTAGTCTGTTAGTTGTATGCATCTTTATGCTTTGGAGTGTGTGTGTGTATGTGTGTGTGTGTGTGTGTACACATGCGTGTGCTTGTGTATGAAGGTAAGTCCGATGAAATCCTTTTTGAAGTTTGCATTGTTTGTTGCAAATAGGTGTCACACATATGTGCAGATTTTTCTACATAATCTCCATTTTGATCAGTGTAAATGTTCCAGTGTTTACCCAGTGTCCAGATTCCGGTTAGATTTTTTTTTTTATTAAATTCTAATTTATTTAACACTTTTAAGGGTTGTATTTGACTCATACTTGTATGTTCTCATGCAGAGAAAGACAATAGCAGATGAAGCAATATGGTAAAAGAGAATGGCTATTATATTTGGGAACTGCAAAAAAAAAAGTACTATTTTCTCGGCAATTGCACAGCTATTGTACTCCTGTCAGTACAAATGACAGTAGGTTCCCATTGTATTAAAAGTTTGTCCTGCAGAGAAAATTGTCCATATAATAAATTTTACCAGAGAGAACCAGAAAATCATCCAGTACCGACAGGTCTATCATTCCCAACTACCCATGCTAATGTCATATTATCAAAAGTGAGCTGGTCCCTATGGATTTGTATCAGTTTCCAGAAACTAAAACAAGTGCTTGACACCTACAGTGGTGCTTGAAAGTTTGTGAACCCTTTAGAATTTTCTATATTTCTGCAGAAATATGACCTAAAACATCATC
>JANZLB010000025.1:8549238-8564225 GCA_026167865.1 Notarius quadriscutis | reverse complement strand
GGGTGTACCCCGCCTTTCGCCCGTAGTCAGCTGGGATAGGCTCCAGCTTGCCTGTGACCCTGTAGAACAGGATAAAGTGGCTACAGATAATGAGATGAGATTTTAACAACCTTATCATTTTGATTTTTATAATAACACAACTGCAAACAATAAAAAATGACAGGACAAACAAAAAACAGACCACGCTGGCATACTGATGGGAAGATTTTAGGATTTGGTATGAAGAAAAATTGTAATGAACTGCGTAACACTATTTTCTACTTTTTGCAGTTTAACAATCAGTAGGTTAGATTTTAAGGAGTGCAGCTACATATGTTAAAGTCTCCTTTAATAGTGCTCCTTTAGCCTAAATCTTGAGTCTAAAAAGTCACAAAATCTTGCTAAAAAGTAATGATTTTGGCAACACTGTCCTGCATACTCTGCTGGTTAGTAAAAGCAAGTGTAAATCGTGTTCAATTTTGTTACTATGCTTAAGTACTGTTTTGGCGCATTTATACTGTACTTTATTATTCAAATTCAATACTTGTACTCTTGGTTACTTTAAGCTGGTCAGGTTGGTTGTAGCTGGTCACGCTGCCAGGTTTGATGACTATTTGAGGGGTTTAATTCACTTTCTTGCTAGTTCTAACAGAGCAGACTGGTCAGGTTCAATGGTTTTATGGAGTTTTGTTCACTTTTAGGCTGGTCATACTGGTTCTAGCTGGTCAGGCTGTCAGATTTGATGGTTTTAGGGAATTTGGTCACTTTGAGGCTGGTTCGGCTTGATGGTTTTTTTTAGTTTTGGTCACTTTCATGTTGGTTATACTGGCTCCAGCTGGTCAGGTTGTTCAGGCTTGATGGTTTTACAGGGGTTTTGACCACTTTCAGGCTGGTTCTGGCTGGTCAGGCTGTCAGATTTGATGGTTTTAGGGAATTTGGCCACTTTCAGGCTGGTTCTAGGTGGTTATACTATGTTTTGTTTTTTTAGAGTTTTGGTCACCTTCATGCTGGTTAAACTAGTTCTAGCTGGTCAGGATGTTCAGGTTTGATGGTTTTACAGGGTTTTATCAGTTTCCAGCTGGTTCTAGCTGGTTGTCTTGATCATATTTGTATATTTTATAGGGAATTTGGTCAATTTCAGGTTCTAGTTGACTCATGAATTTGTCACCCTCTTCTGGTTATCTTTTTATATGGCAAGTCCCCTAAAAGAGAAAAACGCCTCCATTATGCTTGTGTGTGTGTGTGTGTGTGTGTGTGTGAGAGAGAGAGAGAGAGAGAGAGAGAGTCGCAATTATGGTCGTCTGTTGGGGAATCTGCTCTGCTGGGAAAATCAGTCACGACTTCACAGTGGCGTTGAAGACTCTTCCTCCTGAGGAACACCAGGTACTGCAGATGAACACACTCACTTCCACAAGTCACTTCACCTTACACTTTCAGGACTCTTCTTTTTTTATGTGATTAGAGTGCAGTCAGTCACTTGGGGTGTGTGCATTACAGTTAAATAATTAATGATAAGCTGGAGTGATGGGGCCTGATGCATTCCTGGACTGCATTCTTTTCCAATAACACCACATCCCAAAGTGTTTTATTCCTTTTATGCCACAGCAATTTGCCGATGTTTTCACTTTGTTATTTATTAAATGGGACTTGCCATGGAAAATACTTGTTTTACTCATTTTTGAAATATGTCAATGTGATTTGGGGACATACTGGCCTTTAGTGGACTGTTACCTTCCCAGTGTCAGTAATGGTGTTGTGAGTCGAAACTCTAACTGAACTACAAACATGGGTTCCCAAGACTACAATGCCCAAAGTTCACAGCGCCCCGTCTCCCTCTTAAGTTCAGCTGTCATCAACTTCTAATCAGCAGTGCTACATAAGCCCCCTCCCTCACACACCTTCAGTGCAAAGTATCGTTCTGTGTTCACCCAGTCATACTTTGCCTCACCTCAACCTTTGCTACGGTTACCCATTTCTCTACTATTCTGTTTGCCGATCGACTGACCTCTATATGCTTTTGGACTACGAGTTTGCTTACTGATTTTGACTACATTTCCTGTTTGCATCCTCACCCTCCCCTGCACTTACATCCATGAGTGCCTGCATTCTGACAGGATACTTCTCATTATGGATGTAGTGGAGGAGGCAAAGCAAACAGCTTTAAATGTTCAGGGACGCCTCTTAGGAGAACATCCGCAGATGCTCGGTGATCTCAACACCAGGATGGCACAGTTAACTGCTGTGATGTCGCAGGCCCTTCTAACGCACTCTGATGCCTCTTCAACTCCCGTGCAGCTTCTCCCAACTCCTGAGAAATATGCTGGTGATGCCCTTAACTGTAGGGGATTTCTGCTTCAGTGCTCCATGTACTTCGCTACCATGCCAAACCTCCCTGACGAACATAAGATTGCAAAGTTTCTCTCTTTTCTCACCCGTAAGGCGCTACAGTGGGCTAGTGCAGTATGGAAAAGTGGAGAGGAGCATACCACCTCATATGAGCATCTTCTAGAACTATTCAAATGATTGTTTGATCACAAACCTGAAGGGATTGAAGTCGGTGAAAGTCGACTCACCATCACCCAAGGGGCAAGAGGAGTAGCCAAATATGCGCTGGATTTCCGAACTCTTGCAGCCGCTAGTGGATGGAATAAGCCGGCTCCAAAAGCAGTGTTTCGCCAAGGTCTTCATCACGAAACATTGAGTGAACTGGCTTGTAGAGATGAACATCTTACTTTGAACTCCCTCATAGACCTCGCTATTCGACTGGTTGGATCATCTACTTTCCAGGCAACCCTCTCTCAAGGAGGACACCAGACCAGCTCAGTCAGCTGATGCATCCACACCCATGGAGGTTTCTCAAACTAGGCTGAAACACTCGGAACAAGAGAGAAGGCGATGCGAGGTGCTATGCTTCTATTGTAGGAGTTCCAACCATCATATAGCACAGTGTCCAGTCTGCCCTATTTGCAACAACTCTGAGCCTGCTCCTGACATGGCGAGTCCGGTGAGAAAATTTAACTCCCAATCATTGAAAGTACCTGTGTTGTTGAAACTGCCAGCCTCAACCCACGTGGTATCTGCATTTGTTGACTCAGGGGCAGAGGGCAACTTCATAGACAGTTCGATCATCCAGGAGTTCAACCTGTCCACAACCCCTCTGCAGAGTCCACTCAGCATCAGGACCATCAACAGAGGACCTATCGGAAATGGTCTCATCACACCTAGAACCACTCCCGTTTGCATCCATGTAGGAGCTCTCCATTCTGAACTCATTTCACTTCTACGGTTAACTATGAAATCATCCTGGGTTACCCTTGGTTACAGCTCCACGACCCTCTGATATCTTGACAAAACAAGGAAATCCTCCAATTGTCCCCCACATGCTTTCAGACCTGTTTGTTGCACCCCCAGCTATACATTTCATCTACTTCTGTTGAAAGTCCTCAACCAGATTCACTGGACAATGTACCAGAATGTTATTCTGACCTGAAGGAGGTTTTTAGTAAGGGTAAGGCTTGTGGCCTACCACCAGATCGCTCTTACGATTGCGCCATTGATCTCCTCCCAGGCACTTCACCTCCACACAGCCGCATCTACCCACTTTCCCAGAAGGAATAGGCTGCAATGGAGAAGTACATTCAGGAAGCACTCAAACAGGGTGCACTCAAACAGCCATCATGGCTACTGTCGACCGATTTTCAAAGGCTCTGAGACCTATTCCCTTACCAGGCATTCCTACTGTGTTTCAGACAGCAGAACTGCTGTTTCAAAAGGTATTCAGGTAATTTGGTATCCCTGAGGATATTGTCAGCGACCGTGGTCCCCAGTTCATATTGCAGCTAGGGAATGTCTTGGAGTGTCAAGTAAGCCTCACATCTGGATATCATCCACAGTCCAATAGCCAGGTGGAATGGGCCAACCAGGAGGTTGGTTGTTTTTCGAGAATCTTCTGTATGAGGAATCGGGGGGACTGGTCTCGTTTCATCCCATGGGCTGAATATGCACAAAATTCACTCAAACACTCAGCTACACAGTTAACACCTTTCCAGCACATACTTGGCTACCAACCACCCTTGTTCCTGTGGGATGACTCACCAGCACTGGTACAGGCAGTGGAGGACTGGTTTTCCAAAAGCCAAGCAGTATGGGAGGAGGTTCACCAGCACATTGAGGTGGTGAATGCCAAGTACGAGGAGTATGCCGACAAACACAGAGGTAACAATCTGGAATTTTCACCAGGAGTATGGGAGTCCACACATGACCGAAGGGAACCCAATTCATGCAAGAAACTTCAGGCACGCTATATCGGCCCATACAGGGTGCTACATCACATCAAAGAGGTCTCCTACAGACTAGAGCTCCCACCGCCCAGTCGCATTGCTCGTACATTCCACATGTCATGTCTGAAACCCACTACTCAAGGTCCACTTTCTGAGAACACTGTCGTCCAGGAACACCAGCCTCTGAGTGTTGAGGGAGAACCCATCTACAAGGTAAACAGAATCCTTGATTTCAGAAGGACAGTTGGAATATCTGGTAGAGTGGGAAGACTATGGACCAGAGGAACATAGCTGGGTAGAAGGTAAGGACATTCTAGACCCCCTGTTGATACAAGAATTCCACACCCAGCACCCTGACAAACCTGCACCAAGGAGAAAGGATGTCCTAAGAAGATTATGGCTCCCAGAGGACGCTCTCCCCTGCACTTACATCCATGAGTGCCTGCATTCTGACACCCAGTCTGTAACGGCCATAGAAAGAAAATAGGTGGAGAGAACAGGCCAGTTACAAAAGTGTATTTCATGCATAGAATCTCCTCTCATTTTTATTCTACCACCTCTCATTAACATATGACCACCCATAGCAATCTGAATCAAGAAAATGGAGCTGTGCTAACTGTTGACCATCAGTCCACAAAGTATAAATAAACTTTTCAAAATTTCCAAAAATTCAAATGGTTAAACTCTGTGTTTGGATATTATAATCCATTTCTCCTTTGGGCCTGAACACTAATTTGCTTGCATGATCAGTCAAAGCATTAGATGAGATGAGATCTAAATTAAGCATCAGGGAAAGAAATGTTAACATCATCTGAGAGCTTTGACTGATCATGCAAGCAAATTAGTTAAAATATGTATTTGGCATTTGCAATTTTTGCAAATTTTGCATTCTATTTCTTAAAAAAAATTAGAAAAAACAATCTTTGGGTTATAAAATATGAAAGAAGCACTGCATTTTAATGTGATATCTTTTTCTTTCTTTTGTTGGGCTTTGCTGGCACAAATTCAAATTAGTTCCCCAAAAATGTCAGTCATTTCATGTTTCCTGTTCATGTCTTCCAGCTGTATTAACGACTTGAATGGAAATGAATTTCAGGTGGTTGCTGTGGCAGCGCGTGACTCAAAGCGAGCAGAAGAGTTCTCCCAGAAACACTGCATCCCTAAAGCGTACGGCAGCTATGAGGAACTGGCCAAAGATCCTGAGATAGGTCTGGAGTTTATAATGCACCTGAATGTAAAATTTATTTCTACAGTGCTTTGCAAAGGTATTCATCCCCCTTGGTGTTTTTCCTGTTTTGTTGCATTACAAGCTGGAATCAAAATGGATTTTTCAGGGGTTGGCATCATTTGATTTGCACAACATACCTACCACTTTAAAGGTGAAAAAAAAAAAACCTACAATGGGCACTTCTGCTCTAAATCATACTATCTGACTGTAGCTTCATTTATAGATGTGGTGTATGTGGGCACCATCCAACCCTATCATCACTCAGTAGGAATCCTCTTCCTCAATGCTAAGAAGAATGTTCTATGTGAGAAACCACTAGCCATGAATCTGAGAGAAGTGAAGGAGCTGGTGTCTGCAGCAAGGACTAATAACATCTTCTTGATGGAAGTAAGCAGGTTTGCACAATATGTATTGTGCACCAGTTTTTCGAAGATTTAACAAGACGTTCCACTTGTAGCCATGCTAGTTAAGCAGATTTTTATCGGTTCTAATCCTTGAGTATGCCTCTGCCTCACAGATATGCAACTTTTCCTCACCTCTCTTGTCCTGTCCAGGCTGTGTGGACACGCTTCTTTCCTGTCTCGATAGAGATCTCCAGGTTGCTGGCACAGGAAGCAGTAGGGGAGGTGAAGCTGGTGAGAGCGGACCTTGGGGAAGACCAGAAGAACACCCCTCGCTTTGTGGAGAAGGAGCTGGGAGGAGGTGCGCTGCTCAACCATGGCATCTACTGCTTGCAGTTTGTCCTCATGGTATACAATGGGGAGAAACCTGAGAGCATCCAGGCTACTGGAGTCTGTCTGGACACAGGTAGGTGCTCTGAGATGTGACCAAAGATTGCACCAAACATGCTATATCAGCGTGAATACATCTTGAATACTCTGGCTGTGGTTAATAACTAAAAAACTAATTTCCAGAAAAGTTGGGATATTTTCCAAAATGCAGTAAAAACAAAAATCTAATTGTTAATTCACATGAAATATCTCTTTTTACTTGTCAGTTAAATAATGATTTTCAGTAGTTTTATGGACTAACAATTATATTTTGTAAACATAAATGAAGTTAGAATTTGATGCTTGCAGCACACTCAAGTTGTGACAGAAGCATTATTACTGTTTTATTACATCATGTTTCCTTTTTAACACTTAACATGTTTTATTTGTATGGGATCTGAGAATACTCATTGTTGCAGTTTTGCAATTGGAATTTGTCCATTCTTGCTTGAGACAAGACTTCATCTGTGGTCACCATCGTATGATTCTCCTCTTCATGATGCACCATACATTCTCAAGAGGAGACAGTTCTAGACTGGCAGCAGGCCGGTCAAGCACATGCACTCTGTCTATGAAGCCACACTGTTGTAGCCCATCCAGAATGTGACCTGGCGGTGTCCTGCTAAGACGTCACCTTGATGGCAACATAAGTCCCAATATATCAATGGTACCTTCACACACATGCAGCTCACCCATGCCCTGGGCACTAATGCGCCCCACCCATCACGGATGCTGGCTTTTGCACCTTTCTTTGATAAACTGGATGGTCATGCTCACCTTTGGCACTGAGAACTCTATGTCCAGTTTTCCTGAAAACAAGCTGAAATGTGGACTCTTCTGACTACAGCACATGTTTCCACTGTCTTTTGTTCCAATAGAGATGAGTTTGGGCCCAGAGAAATCAGTGTTTCTGCATAGAATTGATGAATGGCTTCCTCCTTACACAATACAGTTTCAGGTTGCATTTCTGGATGCAGCAGCAGACTGTGCCTGCTGAGACTCCAGAGTACATGTGGCTATATTTGTCACATTAGCAGGACTGTTTCTGACGCAGTGTCACCTGAGGGCTCAAAAGTCACGTACATTCAATACTGGTTTCCAATCTTGCCCTTTACGCACTGATGTCTCTGAATTCCCTGAATATTTTCACAATATGACTAGTATTTCAATTAGAATATCATGAAAGTAATTTTTTTTGTAATTTAATTAAAAAAGGTAAACTTTCATATATTGTACATACTACATCAATGTGACATGGCATGGAGGCAATCAGCCTGCAGCACTGCTGAGGTGTTATTGAAGCCCAGGTTGCTTTGATAGCAGCCCTCAGCTTGTCTGTATTTTTGGGTCAGGTGTTTCATCTTCCTCTTGACAATATCCTATAGATTCTCAGTGGGCTTCAGGTCAAGCGAGTTGGCTGGCCAATCAAGCACAGTAATATGGTCAGCAAACTATTTGGTATTAGTTTTGGCACTGTGGGCAGGTGCTAAGTCCTGCTGGAAAAGGAAATCAGCATCTCCATAAAGCTTGCCAGCAAATGGAAGCATGAAGTGCTCTAAAATCTCCTAATAGATGGCTGTGTTGAATTTGGACTTGAGAAAACACAGTGGACCAACACCAGCAGATGACCTGGCTGAAATCATCAGAGACTGCAGAAACTTCATACTGGACTTCAAAGACCTTGGACTCTGTGCCTCTCCTCTCTTCCTCTAGACTCTAGGACCTTGATTTCCAAATGAAATGCAAAATTTACTTTTATTTGAAAAGAGGACTTTGGACCACTGAGCAATAGTCCAGTTCTTTCTCTCCTTAGCCCAGGTAAGACGTTTATGATGATGTCTCTGGTTCAGGAGTGGCTTGATATAAGGAATGTGACAGTTGTGGTCCTTTTCCTGAAAAAGTCTGTGCATGGTAGCTCTTGATGCACTGACACCAGCCTCAGTCCACTCCTTGTGAAGCTCTCCCATGTTTTTGAATTGACTTTTCTTGACAATCCTTGCAAGGTTGTGGTTATCCCTGTTGCTTGTGCACCTTTTCCAGCCAGCTTTTTCAGCAGTGACCTCCTGTGGCTTACCCTCCTTGTGGAGGGTGTTGATGAGCAACTTCTGGACAACTGTCAAATCACCACTCTTCCCTAGGATTGCTGTTGTGTGTACTGAACTAGACTGAAAGATAAATGGCATTCATACTGTTTTACTCAAACTCTAAATGAAATACTCTTATTTTGGGGGGGTTGTGCTGTAGGTCATAATGATTAAAATAAAATAGAAAAATGCCTGAAACATTTTAGTTTGTGTAATGAGTCTAGAATATATAAAATTTTCACTTTTCTTAAATAACTGATGGAAAATGTTGAACTTTTTCACAATATTCTAATTGTTTGAGATGCACTAGATACTGTAGGTTTTGAAAGACCTAAATTTTCTGCAATCTTGTGTGGAGAAATATTCTTTTCAAATTTACTAACATTTCTCTCATGAATTTTGGCACAAAGGGGTGAGCCACAACCCATCCTTGCTTGCAAAGACTGAGCCTTTGGTGCATACCCTTTTTCTACCCAATCATGATGCCCTCACCTGTTACCAGTTAGCCTGCTTATTGTGGAATCTTCCAAAATGGTGTTACTTGAATATCCTATTGTCAGGGATAGGTTGGATATGGATGTAAGTGCAGAAGTAGTTTTATTAAGGAAAATAAACACACAAGCAGACAATCCAAATCGGCAGGCAATATTAAAAACACAGAACGAGCACAGGATCGGGTGAGGGACAAACAGAATATCACAGGCAAAAACAGAAACACGGAACAGGAAAATTTATTTTGGAATCAGGAAACCAGGAAGTCAACACAGGAAAATAGGGTAAAGTGTCCAAAAGGCACTGCAATACTTCGGACCGAGTGTGCATTTTCAGTCTCTTTATATTGGCATGCTGATGCATCTTAATCATGTGCAAGTCAGCCTCATTAACATCACACATGTGAGAGTCCGCTCAGCATGTGCGTGCAGTCCGGAGTGCACTCGACAGTCCTTCTGGTGCGCACGCCAAAGCGTGCAGGTCTGACAGCCCCCCCCCAAAGAGCTCCCTCTGGGAGCAAAAATCCATCCTTCCTGGCCCCAGGGATGAAGGCCTGATGCTGGGTGCCATACCATCAGTGCGTCGCTCTGAGCCGGCATGGCACCGGATACTTGGCTTAGGTGGGGGCTTGGGCTCAGGACAGAACTTGGACTCAAAGCTTGAAGTGGGCTCGAACCCTGAACTTGACTTGGACTCTGGACTGGACCTTGGACTGGATATGAGCTCGAGCTCTGGACCTTACTTAGACTCTGGACTGGATACAGGCTTGAACTCTGGACATGACTTGGACCCTGTACTGGACTCTGACGTGGGATTGAGCTCTGTCTGTACATCATTCTGGTCCTGGTCAGGACCCAGCGGTGAGACAACAATGTCTTCATGGCCAGCTAAGGCAGATGCCACCCCATCGTCCTCTGGCACTGGTTCTGGAACTGGTTCAGGTTGTGGCACTGGCTCTTGTGCTGGAGCTGGCACTGGCTCTGGAGCTGACACTGGCACTGACACTGGCTCTGACGTTGGCGCTGGCACTGACTGATGCTGGTTCTGTCACAGACTCTCGTACTGGCACTGACCCTTGCGCTGTTCCTGGCTCTGGTTTGTGCTCTGGTTCTGGGAGTTGGCTCTGACACAGGTTCTGGTTCAGGTGCTGGCTTTGGGATTGGCTGTGGGACTGGCTATGGAACAACAGCCTCTAGGAGGAGCTCTTGAGCAATGGCCTCCTCTGCTGCCACTGCCTCAGACGGGATAACACCCTCCCAAAAACTTTAATGGGGGCCCTCCTTCTCTAAGGACTCAAACACGTACCAGAGCATGACCTGAAAATCATGTGAGCTCTGAAGGCACAGGTGCTCTACTCTTATGAGGGACTCAGCCCATTGGCATACTCATCCAGTCAGCCAGGAAATCATGCAGTTTACCCAGATGGGTTCTGGAGGCTTGGGTTCTTCAAAGTCCGCATAAATGAGCCCACACTGCATGCTGAATCCACAAGGGTGATACTCTTGCTCATAGGATGTTGGAGTGTCTACTCCAGTACGCTGCTGGAAAAATGAGGCTAGGGGCTGAGGTACAAAATTCCAGAAGTGGTGTGGCATGGCGTACTGGAACCCTTCTGCTACATCCATTGTTTGGTACAGTATTCTGTCAGGGATAGGTTGGATATGGATGTATATGCAGAAGTAGTCTTATTAAGGAAAGTAAACATGGGTAGACAATCCAAATCAGCAGGCAATATCAAATGATGAATGAACACAGGGTCAGGTGAGGCACAAACAGAATATCACAGGCAAAGACAAAAACGGAAACGCGGAACAGGAATGGGAATCAGGAAACCAGAAAGTCAACACAGGAAAATAAGGCTCAGTAAAGTATCCAAAAGGTACCGCAACACTTCGCACTGAGGATGCATTTTCAGTCTCATGCGTCTTAATCATGTGCAGGTGAGCCTCATTAACAGCATGCATACAAGAGTCCGCTCAGCATGTGCAATCCAGAGCATGCCCGATAGTCCTTCTGGTGCGCACGCCAAAGCGCGCAGGTCCATCCATCCATCAATTATCTGTAGCCGCTTATCCTGTTCTACAGGGTTGCAGGCAAGCTGGAGCCTGTCCCAGCTGACTATGGGCAAGAGGCAGTGTACACCCTGGACAAGCCACCAGGTTATCGCAGGGCTGACACAAACAACCATCCACACCTACGGTCAATTTAGAGTCACCAGTTAACCTAACCTGTATGTCTTTGGACTGTGGGGGAAACGGAAGCACCCAGAGGAAACCCATGCAGACACAGAGAACATGCAAACTCCACACAGAAAGGCCCTCGCCAGCCGCTGGGCTCGAACCCTGGACCTTCTTGCTGTGAGGCGACAGTGCTGCACGCAGATCTGACATCTGTAAGCTTTTTAACTCTAATTTTGCCTCTGTCCCAATTTTTTTTGAGTTTGTTGCAGGCACAATGCAAAACATGCTACTTTAGCAAGTGAAAATATCTTAAATAGTTGAAACGATCTCGAATTTCCTATTGGAAGAATACAAGACACCAATTCTGAGATTATTAAACCTAGTTCTAGATTGCAACCAACTTATTCTAAGATGTCTTGTCAAGTAAAACTATCCATCTATGCAGCAAGATAATTTCACTAGTATTAAGCAATTTTCTCCTCAAATTCAGTTTTCAATTTTTTGCAGTGTAGCTAGCAAGGTTTTAGACACCTTTAGGCAGACTGACTGCATTTACCTCTACGTTTGTTAAGATGGCTCCACAGACAACATGATTTTTGTAGGCAGATGTTTCAACCAAAAGGTGCCATTGAATCAAAACATTTTTAAGTTGTTTTGATGAAAATATTTATGCTTTCGTGAAGTAGAGATATCAACATACAAGTTGCTGGCAGAAAAACAACATTTTGGTTGAAATTCTACTTTTCATCATTTTTAGCTGATTTCCAGAATCTGAAGGACTTTTACAGGCCACCACACATATTGTATGTAACTATTATTATTATTATTATTATTATTATTATTATTATTATTATTTCGGTTGCTCCTGTTTGGGGTCACCATAGTGGATCTGTTCCACATATTTGATTTGGCACCAGATGCCCTTCCTGATGCAACCCGCAATCTGTCCAGGCTTGGGACCAGCACTAAGTATGCACTGGCTTATAAAACTCCAGTGGCTGGGAATCTGCATGTCTTTGAACTGTGGGGGAAACTGGAACATCCGGAGGAAACCCACACAGACACGGGGCGAACATGCAAACTCCACACAGAAAGGCCCCCGTCAGCCACGAAGCTCGAACCCAGAACCTTCTTGCTGTGAGGTGACAGTGCTAACCACTGCAATATGGATTACTAACTGTAACCTTAAAACCTTAAAATATTGTTTTAAAGTTTTTGGGGAAGAAAAAGGACACAGCTTTTATAAAACACACTTTGCTTGACAAGGTCCTGAAAAGGTAGGTTATGTCTATTGGTTTACGTTTTCCTGTAGACACACACGTACTTGCTTTCCTCATGAGGACTTCATATTGACATAATCATTATAATAAAAGCTGTAGTTTTTGGCTGGTTGACCACCAAGAGGTCACCGCAAGGTTAAAACAGTCAGAAATTCCTATCATAGTGGGGAAATTTTGGTCCCCACCAAAGCATAAAAGCATGTCCCACCACACACACTTTCAACTCTGACACTCATGTCTAAGTTTGTTTAGAATTCTTCAACATTGTACACATGAAATTAGGCAACCAATTCAGTGACACACTGCGTTTCACTACTCAATTTGTCATCAATCTCTAAAAGGGAATCTTTGTGTTCACTGTTAAATATTCTTCTTTCATTATATTCCTCATTTTCACTGATTGTTGGTGGAATGTTTTGCTTGTGCGCTGATAGACTTTGCTGAACTTTGAAGGGTCATGATAATTCGAGCATGTTGTTTCAAGTGTATCATACTAACGGAACAGAGCGGTCCTTCTTTCCAAGGGATTTATAAATGTAAATTTAGAAAAGCCAAAATACCTCAGGACTAATATGGTCAGGTTTTGTTTTGTTTAATTGGCAAAATTATGTGATTAGTAAACAGTAAAAAATGCGGCATTCCAGTAAAGAACTGGCAAGTCCGAGGTCACCGTCATCTTACGCTGCTGAACACTGTTTTTAAAGTGCCTTTAAACTGAGATTGTTCTGCAGTTTGATAGCAAGCAGGCTAGTTCCACACCAACACTTGTGAACGTGCACTTCCTTATAAGCATAAAGCCTTATAAATTTCCGTATTCCTCTATGCTTATCATTTCAGCAGAGTCAAACAAATGGAGAACACAGAGTCCAAGAGTGACCCAGGAACACAACTTAGATTGTATTTTGTGGATGTGTAGCATTACAGACACACAGACCCAATAAAGAATGGCTGTCGCACAAATTTAACCTTCTCAATGTGGAAATAAAAGAACATTCTGATGTGTGTAGAGGCATCTTATCTGTCCTGGTCTTCTGCTTGATTTGTGCTCAGCCTCCAACACAAGCAAAGCTCTCGCCAGTGGAATTTGGTCAGACTTGGAGCCTCTGGGGATTTAGCACCCTAGAACCCTTCACAGCTTTGAGAAGCTGGAGTTCTGCATGTCAGATTGAGGACAAAGTGCTCTGCAAAACAACTAACACAGCGGGGCTTTTGGCAAACAGAGTGCTCTGACTAGCATGCACTTTCCAAGTTAGCCTGGTCTAGTATGGTAAAGCTAAGAGCTTTAGCCATGCTTGAATTATTTCCATAGTTACCATATAGTACACTGTTTGTGGTGAAGACGTTTTGCAATGTTGCCATTTGATCATCATATTCCCTGGACAGTTCACTATTTTAGTACCCATAGTGCAAATCCAGTGTAAAAATACAAAAGTACCATAAAGCATAGGGATTTCTTTCATCTTGTAATTTATTTGAGGACATTGGCAGGGTTGCCAGGTGTGTGGTTTTCCTGTTGCTGTCGTTAATATTTTCTGTCTCTGTGTTTGAGGTTTGACGGGTTTTTTTTGCTTGTTTGTTTGTTTTTTTGCATATGTTAGATTATTATATATGTGCAAATTTAAGCAAAATAATTTTCTCATGCCCAAATGCTATACAAAACTGACCCAAAATCATCATTACACACATAGAAATTCACTTTACCAGTGGTGCAACAGAAAAGCGTTCGCCCTATTATCCAAATATCACTAGTTTGAATTCTGACGATGCCACAAACATCCGTGTTCTCTCAGAGAAGGAGGTTGGGGTGGCATACTCTTTCTCCACTGTTAATTACAGTGATACTAGCCAATCATGGGCATCTATGAGCTCATCCATGCGGAGGTGGGTGGATAGTGTTTTCTTCCAAGTGCATTATGCAGCAGTTCGAAAATATGCTGGCATCATGTGCCTCAGAGGTTTTGCTGGAAGCTGTCGTGTGATACAGGAGAGGTGTCTGGTGAGTTGTAATTGGCCATGACTAAACTAGAAGGGCACTAGGTAGAGTGCATACCTCTGGCAAGCCACATATTATCAACATCAAAATCAAATCACTTGAACCTAGGATAATATTAAAGCTGTACACTAAATTTCTTCAAAATCTATTCACTACTTTTTGAATTACGTTGGGAACAGACAAAAAAAAAAATCCTGGGTCCATATACATATCCAGATTTGTATCAAAATCTAAGCATTTGTTCCTTGGCCCATGGCTCACCTTTCCTCAAGCTTTCATTCAAATCATTTCACTACTTTTTGGGAATAGACAAACAAACAGAGATGAAAACATAACCTCCTTCAACAAAGTTGCTGGAGGTAATTAGGGAGAAAATTGGGGGAATGCCCTACACATATATTCCTAAATGTTTCACTGAATTGATCTCAGATCAATTCAGAACCTAGACCTACAGTGTCTTGCAGAAGTATTCATCCCCCTTGATGTTTGTCCTGTTTTATTGTGTTAGAATTAAAATGGATTTTTGGAGGGTTAGCACCATTTGATTTACACAACATGCCTACCACTTTAAAGGTGAAAATAGTTGTTTTATTGTGACACAAACAATAATTAAGATGAAAAAAAAGAAATCTGGAGTGTGCATAGGTATTCACCCCCTTTCATATGAAACCCCTAAATAAGAGCTGGTCCAACCAATTCAC
>JANZLB010000025.1:8420295-8430603 GCA_026167865.1 Notarius quadriscutis | reverse complement strand
GCTGTAGACAGACGGCCTTGTGCAAAATTACCCTTCTGGATGAGCGTGTAAAGGGACATACTTTCATATAAAAAAAACCCGAAATTGGTCCAGGATATGCACTTTAAACTTCCCCAAACAGTTGATATTTGTGTAGAAATTTCTAGTTATTGATTTGTGAAAAGAACTCTATATACATAGATCACTGTTAAATGGGAATAGAAGCTACCGCTTTAGTTTCTGAAGAATTATTTTTGATATAAATTGATCTAATCAGATCTTATATTCATATACATATCCCTCTCGCTTTATTCCTTTCCTTCTCCGTATCACTCTAGTGGTTCTCATATAGAAAACTGGCACTCTGTTCTGAGAAATGGACTAGTCAATGCCTCCTATACCAAATTACAGGTATGTAACTTTCTACTGGAAGGTAATCTGGTCCCATCTATGTAGCAAATGGCCTTTGACTGTTTTAGGTCACAAGAGACATACAGTACTGTGCAAAAGTCTTTGAAGAAAAGAAGACTTTGCTGAATTTATTATGGCTTACCGTTTATAGTATTTTTCTTAATGTTGAAACATTTCATTTAATTATTTTTAAGCCATTTTTGGTCTACAGCATTACTTTTTTACATGTGCCTAAGACTTTTGCACAGTACTATATTTACTTAATCATTACACACATTCCAGTGCTACAGTAATAAATCATATAGTGAAAATACAATTCTTGAAAGGAAAATCTTTTCTTTATACAACCATCACACTCCTGTTGGTCAGCACTTTATCTTCATCAGGGTCGTGTTGGATCCAGAGCCATGTCCTTTACAGAATATATTCACGCCCTTTCTGCCCTTCCTCCAGATGCACAGCAACCCTGATTAGGATAAAGTGGTTCCTAAAGATCAAGGGTTAATCTTACTAGTTGTTGTTTCTTTCTGTAATATTTATGCTTTTGACCAAGTAAATAGCTTATATGGAAAAAAAAGCTTGTAGACACCTGATTATTACATTCCTAAGTGCTTTTTTGAACATCCCATTCCAGATTTAAGCCACCTTTGCTGTTATAATAACCTCCATTATTCTGCGAAGGCCTTCCACTTGATTTTTAGAGCATGGCTGTGGGGATTTTTGGTCATTCTGCTACAAGAGTGTTAGTGAGGGTGAGATCTTGGGTGCAGTTGGTGTTCAAGTTCATCCCAAAGGTGTTCAATGGTGCTGAGATTAGGACTCTGTGCAGGAACTTGAATTCTTCCACTCTAATCTTGGGACACCATATCTTCATGGAGCTCACATTGTGCACAGGGGCATCATCAGGTTTGGACCTCTCGGTTCCATCCATCCATCCATTATCCATAACCACTTATCCTGTGCAGGGTCACAGGCAAGCTGGAACCTATCCCAGCTGACTATGGGTGAAAGGTGGGGTACACCTTGGACAAGCCGCCAAATCATTGCAGGGCTGACACATAGACTCACATTCATACCTACAGTCAATTTAGAGCCTCCAATTAGCCTAACCTGCATGTCTTTGTAATGTGGGGGAAACCAGAGCACGCGGAGGAAACCCACACAGACACGTGGAGAACATGCAAAGTCCACACAGAAAGGCCCATGTCGGCCACTGGGCTTGAACCCAGAACCTTCTTGCTGTGAGGCGACAGTGCTAACCATTACACCACTGTGCTGCCCCCCTCTTAGTTCCAGTGAAGGGAAATTGTAATGCTATAGTGTACATTCTATATACAGTAATTGCATTTGAAGAACAACAACACAGGAATGTGATGGCCAGATATCTGCAAAATTTTGTCCATTTAATGTATTGTACAATTGTAAGTTATGAAGCTGCAAGAGTTTGTAGGATGTCAGTCTGGATGTTTTAGAGTTAGCATGCTAGGTTAACTTCAGGTTGACTAGGACCTCAGTTGAACCATGACTACCATTCAGAGCTAGACTAATATTAGACAATCTTCCTTTCTTCAACCCAAGCTGCATGGGGCAGCCTATGGGAAAGGCATCTATCTCAGCCCCATCTCCAGCATATCTTTTGGATATTCAGGTATGCCTCTCAGCTGGAAACGTGTCATGGCACCATGTGTCTCTGTCATGCTAACTTTTTTCTCATTGTCTGCTTTCGGTGCCATGCTGTTTATATGACGCTCATGGATATGTGTTCCCCAAACTTAACATCATTACACTGTTTCCCTTTGCTATCCGTGGTTGGGATTTGTTTGTACTGTCATTTCATTATTTGTTTCATGTGTGTAACCAACAAATACATATCAGATGTGAGATCAATTCTTGTTCCAATATCATACAAAACTAAAGAAGCAAACATCTCATGCTAAGCATGTTTTAGCTGGCTGACAGAATTTGGGGTTAGAGAGGGAAATAGTGTAAATGTTTATTTTTAGGGTAAAAAGCTCCTCTTGCATTAGAGAATAAATGTGTAGTAATTACAATATGTATAGTAGTTGGAACAGCCCCAGCTAATAGAGGCTTTGCACCATCACTTGACTCCATAGCAATGGTAACTATGCCACCATGACAGGAGGCATGCTTGTGGTGCTTCATTCAGCCAAGTTAGTTGTTATTGATTGGTATGGGAAGGTTTTGCTATGTTTTTGGATGTGCAAATAATTTTGAATGAAACAAAGACATCAGATTTTTTAATTTACCAAAAGTAATTCATCATCAGGGGAAAAACTAGAGAGATTTCTAAATGTAGGAGGGAAAAATGGCTCAAAAACATTTGGCAGGACTTGGTGTCGAACAGAGAGATAAAAAACCCTATGGTATGCTCACTTCATTTCCATGAAGGTAAGAATAAAAAAAATAATAATTCAGAAATGCAGCAAGGTGCTCATTCTTATCCATTGAAGTGAACATGAGCATCAACACAGCGGCTCGGCAGAGCCTAACATTTGCCGAGACTTAAAAAGTGCATTTACTTTCAGGGATCCTTCAGAGCATGTTGTGCGTATGCTTAGGACCCAGTCATTATGGGAAACACCTGATGCTGAGCTGAGCGAAATCAGAACGTGCATATAAGGACACTGTTTTCACAGAGACTTTACAAAGTATTCTGTCAGGTATGCGGTGGTAGACAGGTCTAAGTGCAGGAAGAGTGTTTATTAGCAGGCATGATATGTATAAAAGCAAACAAATCTGAAAGCAGAATCATAAACATGGCTAGAAAGAAATGTGACAGTGATAATGATAATACTTCACAAAGCCTCTGTGTCCTTATATGTGTGCTGATTGTGCTCAAATCAACATCAGGTGTTTCCCATAACGGCAGGGTCCTGTGAATGAGTGTGGCTGCTTGAATGTGTGAAGGCGTGACAGTCAAGTGTTCACCTGCTGTCTGAACACAACTTTTAGCTCGCCTGTATCGTCACCAAAACGCCTCGTTTTCATCGATACCCATCACAAAGCATCGCAAGCTGTAGTGTCACTGTAGCTTTACACTCATGTTCACTTTACTGTATAAGAATGAGCACCTTGCTGCACTTTGTATGTTTGCGAGCCATTTTTCCCTTCTGCGTTTCAAAATCTCTCTAGTTTTTTTCCCCCCTGATGATGAATTACTTTTGGTAAATTAAAAAAATCTGATGTCTTTGTCTTATTCAAAATGATCTGCACATCCAAAAAGGTTGCAAAACCTTCCCATATTGAGCAACAACAACGAACTCATCTGAATGAAGCACCATAAGTGTGCCTCCTGTCATGGTGGTGTAGTTACCATTACTATAGGGGTCACATGATGCTGCAAAGCCTCTATACTCATCATGCACCCAGTGGGTGCTTGAAAGCAACTATAAACTGTCATCAGATGTTATGACTGATAAACCCCTCATATCTGGTGTAATATGTGGACCAGTTTATTGTTGTCATTGTCATATGTACTGCATAATAATGTTTAATTTGGTTGATTGTAGAATCCGCATCATTAATCATATTGCGTTTTTCATCCATCATTGATCCTTCATGATGTGATGCATGATCTTCAGTGGAAGTGCTGTATAAAAATATTGGATATTACAGGTCCTCTGTGTGTGTGTGTGTGTGTGTGTGTGTGTGAGAACAGGAATGGGTAAAGGACAACACCGGATGCCAACTAAAGATGAACTGGTGCAACGTTACAATCGTATGAACACAATCCCACAGGTACGACCTTTAGTATCTAATGCACTTGGCTCAATTTGTATCTCATTAAGGACTGTGTTTTCTTTTTACAGAGTCGCCCCATTCAGTCACGATTCCTACAGAGTCGGAATTTGAACTGCATTGCACTTTGTGAAGGTAAGTACCAGAAGTGTGTCGAAAACCATCCTTGATGAGTGTGATTTGAAATTTCCAAAATAACATTGTTTTTCTAGAAACATTTTGGCTTTTAAAACTGTATTTCAATCTAAGGAAACCCAAGATTGCAGGATTGAATAGTCTGTGAGTCTCCGAGTGTTTGTTACTGTAAACTAGCCGAGGAGATGAGTTATTCCCCTTGTACGGAAGATTGTGTCTGGCCTGCAGGTTATTTTGCAGGTGCAATAAATATTATTGTGTTTCATCTGTGTTCCTAAAAATAAATCATGACAACTCATTTTTATTTCAACATGCATGGTAAGCATAAAGGATACGTATAAAAGTTACACTGGGTCCATTGGTCTGTTTGCCGAGTCTGATTATTTTATAATTAAGGGCTTTGAGATTAACAGTGTTTAGTGAGTTTGCTCCATGGTGCATTGACTAACTTAGTGTGGACCAAAATCATTGTCTTCTTCTCCTCCTCCCTCTTCTTCTCCTCCTTTTCCCTCTTCTTGTTCTTCTTCTCCTTCTCCCTATTCTTCTTCTTCTCATCCCTCTTCTCCTTCTCCTCCTCACTCTTCTTCTTCTTCTTCTCCTTCTTCTCCCTCTTCTCCTTCTCCTCCTTCTTCTTCTTTCGGCTGTTTCCCGTTAGAGGTCGCCACAGCGGATAATGTCCATCCATCTTTTCCTGTCCTCTGTATCTTTTTCTGTCACAACAGCCGTCCTCATGTCCTCCTTCACCACATCCATAAATCTCATCTTTGCTCTTCCTCTTTTCCTTCGACATGGTAACTTCATCTCCAGCAATCTTTTCCCAATATACCCTGGATCTGTCCTCTGTACATGTCCAAACCATCTTGATCTTTCCTCTCTCACTTTGTCTCCAAGCCATCCTACATGTCCTGTCCCTCTAATATTCTCGTTTCTAATCCTGCTGAACTTTTTCCCCTGCCAGTGAGAATCTCAACATCTTCAGCTCTGCTACTTCCAGTTCTCCTGTCTATTTGTCAGTGTCGCTATCTCCAAACCATACAACATTGCAGCTCTTACTACTGTCTTGTACACTTTCCCTTTCACTCTTGCTGGCAACCTTCTGTCAAAAATTACTCCTGACATCCTCCTCTCCTCCATCCATTCCAACTTGCTTGCACTCTCTTCTTCACTTTTCTTCTGCACTCGCTATTACTTTGTACAGTTGACCCCAGATATTTGAACTCCTCTGCTTTGACCACCTCTATTCCTTGCTGCTGTACCATTCCGCTGTCCTCCCCTCATTCACGCACATGTACTCCATCTTGCTCTTACTGACTTTCATTCCCCTTCTCTCTTGTGCATACCTCTATGTCTTTAAGTTTTCTACCACTTGCTTTGGTCCACTAGTGTGGACCAAAATAACCACTCACAATCATTTCCTGCAGGAAATGACCCAACATCCTCATGGGTTAGAAGAAGCATTTTATGGCATATTGTTGGCCAAAGCACACAGATCCTAACAAGAAATGATTTTAAATGGTACCAGAGCACTGCTGTTAATTCTGACTGATCAGAAGGTGTTGACTAATTTTCTATAGTAGTGGCTCGGACAATATTCTTGGCTGTAATCCAAATCACTGGTTTATATTTATGTGTTCATTCCAATACATTATTTACCTACATGGGAAAATCTTCAAAGCGGGAAGAGGGGATTTTGCGCTTTCTGGTTTCTGGCTAACACAACAGGCTCAGTTTTTTTTGTCTTATTAGCTTATTAGCTCATCTGGCCGATAGGCAATGAACTTATGCCATCATGTCTTGCCCGTCATCCATTCGTCGTCCACATTTCATGAAAATTACTTCTTCCCTCTCAATTCTTCACCGATTTTTATTCTTTTTGGCAGGCAGGTAAGCCTGCCTGGGATGCATATAGCTTCTACATAAATTTGCATAATTGCAATTAATAATGAAGATATGGAGTAATTAAGCCATAATGAGCAGTTTCCACCCAAATCGCTTCTTTTCCCTCAATTCTTCACCGATTTTGATTCTTTTTGGCATGAAGGTAGGGGTACCTAGGGTGCATATAACTTCTTCCATCTAGTCCAGAAGGAATTATCTAAAGTGGGCCACCTTGCGCAGTTCTACTTTCAAATATTTGAGCTTGACTGATTGAGAGTAAGGATGGCATGGTGGTGTAGTGGTTAGCACTGTTGCTTCACAGCAAGAAGGTTCTGGGTTTGAGCCCAGTGGCTGATGGGGGCCTTTCTGTGTGGAGTTTGCATGTTCTGCCCATGTCTGTGTGAGTTTCCTCTGGGTGCTCTGGTTTCTGCCACAGTCCAAAGAGATGCAGGTTAGGCTAATTGGTGGCTCTAAATTGACTGTAGGCATGAATTGTTGCCTGTATCTATGTGTCAGCCCTGCGATGATCTGGCGACTTGTCCAGGGTATACCCTGCCTCTCGCCTATCGTCAGCTGGGATAGGCTCCAGCTTTCCCATTGACTCTGCACAGGATAAGCGGTTATGGATAATGGACAAATGGATGGTTGAGAGTAGAACTGTGCAAGGTGGCCCATTTTAGATAGTTCCTTCTGGACTAGACAGGGCTGGAGTGAGCTACGCTGTCATTGAAGGTCTCGTTAATTGTTATTAACAAATTGCTGTGGTATAAGAGGAATAAAATATTTCAAGACATGCTGTTATTCAAACAATTTGGGGTGGTAACAGTAAATCCATCATTGATTATTGTCCAATAACAACACACCACCCAATGTTTTATTTCTTAGATATTGTTATTATTATATTATTTTTTAATACTATGATTTATTGATTTAATGATTAACAATTTAATGATTTATCTGGTGGACTCTGGTGATTAGTATGTGTCTCTGCAGATGGGGATTTTTTTTTTTTCACTTCTACCCCTTTTCCACCAAGGCAGTTCAGGGACCAGTCTGGAGACTGGTGTCTAATCTCAAACCAGTTCTTCACATTTCATCAGCCAAAGAATTGACCCTCGGCCAGGAAAACTGACTCGAGTGTGGCACCAATGCTCTGCTTGTCTCAAACTAAGAACTGCTTATGTACATCATGGGCTGGGGTGGGATTATCATGACCACGACCAACAAAACCAAATAAAATTTTGTGATTGCCGTTTAAAAAAAACAACTAGTCTAGTCTGTCTAATCCAAGGAAGATATGAAGGTACTTCAAAAAGTTCTCAGCTTCACCCAGAAAACGTCACAGGAGACAGATTGTTCTTGTGTTATTTTTCAATGTCGTCTCCTTTAACTTCAGTGCACTTGGTCCACTGATGTTCAAGCTTCACTATCCCTTCATGGAAGAAGGTCACATCTTGAGCCTTCAGATCCTCCTCAACAGCATGGATAACTTCATCATCACTCTGAAAATGGCAACCACACCAGTGGGATTTCAGTTTGGGAAACAGATAGAAGTCAGACGGTGCCAAGTTGGGTGAGTAAGGTGCATGGGGCAACAGTTCAAAGCCACATTTGGCTGCTTCTGCCCCTGCCACCTGTGTTGTATGGAAGGGCACATTGTCCTGGAGCAATAGCATGCCAGCTTGAAGCTTTCCTCTCCTTTTTTCTTTGATTACTTCTTTCATTTGAGTTTTTTCGTGGACAATGATATAAGGCTTTATAGTATAGAGTTACACCCCAAAATGGGAGTTACGCCCCTTGTTTCTGGGTGAGGATGAGAACTTTTTGAAGTACCCTCATATAAAACCAGGAAAGACTTTCAGTCTGGAGGTGTCTCTCTAGCTACCTAGAAAGAGAAGCAAAAGCAAACCAGATCTTAGAAGGTTAGCAAGTTGAACCAACTCCAAACTGGCACTAGTACCAGCCCAGGACTAGCACATAGTTCGTGTTGGTAGAAAAGGAGTAACAGATTTATTTTTGATCCATTTTGGTTTCACATCACACATGTGTCAAGGGATCAGGAAAAATCTCTCAGAAGATTTCCATGCATTGGACAAAGCTTTCTGCAGTGGGATTATATCAATACTGGATTGGTTTGGGTTGATATGGGAGTGAACTGATAACCTCATGCAGGTGCTCTTAGAGAAGTTGTTTAGGTTTGCACTTGAGTGTGATGTGATTGCTGCAATCCTGCCTAAGCGAACCACCCCAAGGCTTCATAGAAAGAGTAAATCCTGTATTATGTGAGGATGAGGTTTAATGTTTTTCATTTGGTATGATCTATCACAGTGATCACATCCAAGGACCTGCAGAAACACGGAAACATCTGGGTGTGTCCTGTTTCAGACCATGTGTGCACACGCTTCTTCTTTGTGTGAGTACCTGTTTTGGTAGCAATTTATAGAACTGGTTGTGTGTGAAGAGTGCGGGTTGAGTGTGGATAATTTCCTGGGAACATGTCCAGTCGTGTTTGTTACACTGTCCCACCAGGGGGCGATGTCGGACCAGAAATGAATCCCAGTTTCACTGCATCTTGGGCTTGGACTGTATTCCCAGCCCTGGTCCTGGATGGAGTACCCGTCTTGCACATATTCATTTTTTCTGTTTTCCATTTTCCCCATTTTCCCTGCTTCCGATGCATCAGTTTCAAGTACAGAGGGGACTCCAGGACTATGGTTGGGAACATACCGTGACCGAAATTACAGTTTGACTATCAGTTGTCTTTTTTTTTTGATTAAACCAGATTACTGTTCATGTAGAAAATGGACAAAAAAACAACAAACAAAAACAAACAAAAAACCCTACCACCAGTGTTCAATAAATACTATATTAGTAATAATACAGTATTTGTAATAAACACTTGTTCTACCATGCAACGTAAACGATTAGCAATAAGATTTTGTTCCTAAGCGACCTAATGGGCAAACAGTAGTTAATTTTTATTAATTAATAGGATTACTGTTAATGTGATAAAATGTTTTCTAACATGGGAAAAGACTTTTTACGTGCTCTCTCTCTCTCTCTGTAACATAAGTAGCATGTGTTTCATGTGACGTCATCGCAACTGCGGATTTGTTTGCATGGCCATATTGCCTGGCAAGCTTTGTGTTTACCAGTGACCGGCACAAGTATTTGCAAGCGATCATAATCCAAATTCAGTAAACATCTACAGATAAACTTGTAGAAGCTCCATCTAAAAGAACAATGCCAGAGACCGGGAGTGCTTTTGGATGTAATAACAGACGTGGAGATAAGCGTGGTTTAATTTTTCACTGCTTCCTGGTGAACCCAGAAAGATGAGAAAAATAGTGAGCTGCAGTTAAACAGGAAGACTGGATGATAAAACATCCCTGTGTGTGTGGAGAACATTTTATATCTGGTTAGTGCGAAAGCTCTGTGCAATGTTAAAATGTAGATCTGAATGTGGGCTTTGGATGCGATATATTTTATTAGACTTAATGCTTGGCTTGACTAGCAGCATGTTTATTATGTACTGATAATGTATACGAGGCTAAACATCATAAAATATGCTAGATCTAGGCCCTGGCTTGTTTTTTTTTCTATTATAAGTTCACATTTGAGCTTACCTTTGTCATAATAAGGTATTTTTCTTTATTGGGAATTTCCCAAAATATTCCAGCACGAAACCTGCCTCAAAACATGGGTAGGCATCTGTACTTTTGTAAGCCTTTAGCATCTCTAGTGTATTTAGAAGTTCAAATACTAAATAGCTCAGGATGTCATCGTGTCCCATATCCGTTAGCTGGTTTGCCAAACAGTTTTCAAGTGGAATAAATACATTTGTGGGTAAATTAAGAAGAAGCAGCCTTAATTTTTGTCACATGTCCTTTCAAGCACAGCGAAATTCCTCCTCTGCATTTAAGCCATCTGAAGCAGTGAACACACACATGGGCATACATACAGAGAGAGAGAGAGAGAGAGAGAGAGAGAGTAGTGTACAGAATAAATAATAAATAATTACATTTGTGGGTAAATTATATGGATCTATGATGCCTGCATGTTTCAGCTTTTGGATGTAACATGATCTGCTGGTATTAATTAAATTTTTAATCATTTCAGAGAGATTGTACTGACTGCAGTCGTCTT
>JANZLB010000025.1:8309327-8321850 GCA_026167865.1 Notarius quadriscutis | reverse complement strand
ACAACATGCAAACTCCACACAGAAAGGCCCTCGCCGGCCGCTGGGTTCAAACCCGGAACCTTCTTGCTGTGAGGCGATAGTGCTAACCACTACACCACCGTGCCACCCCTGGTTTCCTGTGTTACAGAAATAAACATATATCACAACGACCAAATTTTAGAAGGAGCTAAATTTCACCAATTTTATGAAATCGAAAGGCCGTCTCACTTTAAATGACCACCAACACGGTTAATGAACTAATCAGCAACGGAAACTAGTTTCCAATTTAACCGGTTATCAAACTTGCATTTACTCTAACGAGCATTAATGATGCATAAACTTGCAAACACTAACGTTTTCTAGCTAAGAATCTCTTGTTGCTTGTTTTTCTTATTTTCTGCACCTGATATACTGTGTATTGGTGTTGGGACACCATTTATGGCTAGCTTTGCATAATAATAATAATAATAATAATAATAATAATAATAATAATAATATGTGGCTTCTGTGACAAGTTTGACGAAACAATAGATCACCTGGTATCTGGTTGCTCAGTTCTCGCACCCAATGAATACATGAATAGACATAGCAGAATCAGACAATACCTTCATTGGAAAATGCGCCAACAGTATAGCTTTCCATCAGCTGGCAAATGGTATGAGCACAAATCCCCACCAGTCACAGAAAATTAGCAAACTACTATTTTACGGGATTTTAACATAAACACTAGTAGAACCCTACAAGCAAATAGAGTAGATGGAATAGTTAAGGATCATAAAGGAAAAACTTGCCTGTTGATTGATATGGTATGACAGTACGAAGAGATTGAAATGTTTCTGCTAAAGAATTTGAAAAACTATCAAAGTATAAAGATGTACAGATTGAAATAGAAAGAATGTAGCACCTGAAAGAAAATATCTCGCAAATAAATAAATTGAGCTGAAAGTCGGTCTTATTGTCTGTCCTTTATAAATAAAAAAAGCTGCATGTTGAATTTGTTCTTAATGATATAACCACTAAGGTGATGAAAATAGATGGGACTATTTTATTTTTGGTCATGAAGGCCGCCATAACTCCATCATGCATGACATAATTTTCCGTGAGCACAGCGGAGGTGCACAAGTGCATGCTATACTAGTGTCAGCAGGGCAAAGTATTCTGTCAGCGAGATGAAATATTCTGTCTGGGATGGTTGGAGACAGGTGGAAGTGCATCCATCCATCCATTATCTGTAGCCGCTTATCCTGTTCTACAGGGTCGCAGGCAAGCTGGAGCCTATCCCAGCTGACTATGAGCAAGAGGCAGGGTACGCCCTGGACAAGTCGCCAGATCATCGCAGGGCTGACACATACTGTAGAGACAAACAACCATTCACACCTACGGCCAATTTAGAGTCACCAATTAGCCTAACCTGCATGTCTTTGGACTGTGGGAGAAACCAGAACACTCAGAGGAAACCCACATGGACAGCATGCAAACTCCACACAGAAAGGCCCTCATTGGCCGCTGGGCTCGAACCCAGGACCTTCTTGCTGTGAGGCGGCAGTGTTAACCACTACACCACCGTGCCACTGGATGGAAGTGCAGAAGATCTTTATTATAAAGAAAAGTGCAGAGAGTCCAAATCGGCAGGCATATATCATGAACGATAAAACAGGCAATAGGTCGAACAAGACACAAACAGAATATCATAGACAGAAGCAGGATCAAAAACAAGGAACAGGCAACAGGAATCAGAAACCGGGAAATCAGTCAGGAAACAAGGCTCGGTACTGTGTCACAACAACACAAAACTTTGCAAAGTCAGTCTGCATTCTGAATCCTTATTTAGGCGTGCTGATTGTGTCTTAATCCCATGTAGACTATATTGCATTTCTCCACAAAAATTATGGCAATGCAGTATTAGAATATGCTACGTGGTTAAAATATTTACCTGCTTATCTTCCATCCGTTTGATGTGTGCCACGGTATGCAGTTGTGTTGCTGGTGTCAGTGTTTTGTAGTGAAATAAAGTCGGGATCAAGTCTCGCTTCTTCCCAGTGACTTTTTCATACAAGTCCTCCACAAAACAATCTTCTGTAAAATACTCATGGTATGGTCTGCTGCTTTTTCCAGGAGTAAAGTTTTCTTGCTTTACTTGATGAAGGCACTCAGCCAGACGTCTTGGATCCAGGACAGAATGAGGAAGACTTATGGAATCCTACCTCACACAATGCCACCCTTGTTTTCATCTCCTAATACATTCATGTATTTGGTTAATCCAGTATGGTCGTGCTCAGGGAAATGGCCCAACAGACTGATGTTGCAACTTGAACATGTTTTTTTAAGCTAAAGTCCACTTAATTTTTTTCATCTAGAACATCTTGTATTAATGTATAATGATGACATTTCATAACCTCGTAATTGAAAAATTTCCTGGTTAATCGCTTTAAGACCACATTTGTACCAGTAGTTGTGTGAGCTTTAGGGCTGGTAAAGAAAGATACTGGGAAGCATCTTGAAAAAATTCCAGGGAAGCCAAAGATACAGAAATAAAAAAGAAAAAACGTTTTAAATACTACAGCTCATATCTTAAGAAAAGCCTTCTCACGCTGACAAGTTGATCTATGGCTAAAGATATAAGTGACAACTTTCCCTCTGCCTTAGACCTCTGGTTGTGGCCCAGCAGTGGGATTGTAACAAAAGCTGATAAAAGGATTTGAAAAGTATAATAATAATAATAATAATAATAATAATAATAATAATAATAATATGAACACGAAACAATTATGAAGCAAGGAAGTAAGGAAGACTAATCAATGTGCATAATTCCTCATGAATTCGAGCTTGACTAATGACTTTGTTAGGAGGAAAAAAGTCCAATAAATATTGATGAAGAACCGCGTGAGCGCGCGGGATTTCAGCACCACGGACAGCAACAAGTGCGCGCGTTCCCGTGGGGCGATCAGTGCAGACATAGATATGAATGCGCAGCTATAACTTTGGGGTTTTCTGTGAAAGAATAGTGGGGGAAATAATAATAATAATAATAATAATAATAATAATAATAATAATATGTAATGATTTAAAATCACTGCACAAAAAGCTGGAACATTAACATGTGACAAGCACATAAATGCACTCAGAATGGTATTAGTCATTTTTATAATCAAACGTTATATTATTTCGCATTGAATAGTTTTCCCAGTGTGTGTGTGTGTGTGTGTGTCCTGCCGTTTGCCTCCCCGAGCTCCTTTTCCACAAATGTTTGGATTCTCACTCCACCCCGCGGGCCTTCGGCTGTGCTG
This sequence comes from Notarius quadriscutis, assembly GCA_026167865.1. NCBI lineage: Eukaryota > Metazoa > Chordata > Actinopteri > Siluriformes > Ariidae > Notarius > Notarius quadriscutis. The sequence continues at coordinate 8,318,584 of JANZLB010000025.1, read as the reverse complement.
CCCTGCCATTGGCTGATCCGGGCTTCGTATGCAAATTTGCAAGGCCAGGAGGCGGGGTTTTGTCAAGAACCTACGAACATGACGTCACGCGTCAGAGTGGCAACTGACACACGGAGAAAAGAAACGGGAGTGAAAACTGGAAACGGGAGCGCGCGAGAGATGAAAAGAAAGCAAAGCACATAAGAGAGAGAGAGAGAGAGAGAGAGAGAGGAGGTGAAGAAGAGGGCACAAAAGAGAAGAGAAGAAAGAAAATTGGAGGAGAAATAAAGACAGGCGCGTGCAGTTGGGTAGGGGAGAGAGAGAAAGAGAGAGAGAGAGAGAGACTGTGTGTATATGCGAGAAAGGAGGGGTGACGGTGACAGGGAGGGAGGGAGAAAGTGAGAGAGAGTTTGTGTGTGTGTGTGTGAGAGAGAGAGAGAGAGAGAGAGAAAGATGGCTACAGTGGCGGCGAGCGGAGTGCAGCAGGAGAATGGCTTCAGCACCACGAACAGCTCCAGCAGAATGAACGGCATTTCTCTCGGTCAGAGCCCCATTCCCATGAAGGACCACGACGCCATCAAGCTGTTCGTGGGTCAGATCCCACGCAACCTGGAAGAGAAAGACCTCAAGCCGCTTTTTGAGGAATTTGGCAAGATCTACGAACTCACCGTGCTCAAAGACAGATTCACGGGAATGCATAAAGGTTGGTCACATCCCGCTTTCGTCTTTTTTTTCTGTCTTCTTTTCCTGTCTCTTTACACAAAGACATTTTGAGGGTTGATATGCAGGACTCAACACAACATTCAAGTGCACGGCTGCTTGTGTGTGCGCGTGAGCAGGCATGCATGCATGTGTGTGTGCGTGTGTGTGTGTAGCGTGTAAGCCTGTGTGTGTATAGTCGCACGTGTCCATGCATGCTCACAGCCTTCCCACGTCCACGTGAATAAATAGCAACTACTTCACCCAGACGGAGAGATTTTCTTCAGAACACAATCAAAACAGTCCTGTTAATGTAATGAGGGTCATTTTAAGCCGACATTTTCAGTAAGGTGTTTAGGATGTTGCCAGATGTTAGAGGGATGTTTGGAATTCATCCAGAGTGAAAGTTTTGAACAGGGAGCCAAAAAGATTTCAGAGACCAGAACAAATAAAAAGTAGATTAAAAAATAAAAAAAAGAAAACAACACCGTCATTAATTAAATTAAATTTTATTTTATTCTATTTTATGGTATTTAGTCTGTAAAACATGTGAATTAATAATGTGACAGTACCACAGCACAGCACCACTAATGTCAAGGTAAACCATCTCTATTTCTCAACTGGCCGAGTTTATTTAAAAAATAAAATAAAATAAAAAAGGTTTGCTATAATCCAATTAATACACACTCTCAGGGGGAGTGCCAAACTGTACTTTACCTTGTTGCTCCTGTGGTGCCATCAACAGGACCTTTTCATTTTTGTGTCTTAATGTGACTCCTTTAAAATAATTACGCCAAGCTAATTAAAGATACATTACAGTTTTTCAGGTTTAAAAAAAAAAAATCTTCTAACGTGACAAATGAGCATAGCAACAACAGCGACAAGGAAAAGTCCAGTTTGGTGCTTTATTTCTTCGAGCGCACTGTGACATTTAATTCTATTAAAAAATAATAAAAATAATGAACGCAGAGCTAGAGCTCCACAAATGGGATAAAAAGCGACTCTTCGTTTCGGAAGGAAATTTAAATTGATAACTAGGGATTTATTTAGGGTGTGTGTATTTATGTATTTGTTCATGGATTTCATTCAGTTAAATGCGTATGACTGATGTGTTCATTTTATTTAAGTAGGCAACATTATTTATTTATTTATTCTCTATTATGAGTCACACACTTGCGTTAAAAGGTCCCCTGAGGTCTCGCTGCTCAGTATAGCTCAGCCACATGCCACTGAATTGAGAAAGGGCAGATTCTTAACCTCACCAGTGCCTGTAGCTGAACCGTGACATGATGCCATATTGGGAAAAGGCACTGGGGTGTCACTGAATAGTTACCCAGATAAACAGCTAACAGCACCATCCTCTAATAGAGCCCTGAATTTTATCCACATGCACCATTCGCTGCCACAATCCTTGGCTGAGATGTGATCAATTACAGAATGGTTCGGGCTTTATTCATGTCTACCTGAGAGTGATGATGGAAGAGCAAAACAAATCTGCAGTGGCTGAGGAAAACATGTGTTTAACAGTTGAAGCTTGTCCTGTTTCAACTTTAACGCATGCTCTGATGAGCAGAATCAGGTGTGATCAAGTTTGACTAGTAATGTAGACTAATAATTAAGAGGCTGATCCTGGACGCAGGATGTGTATCACTGTGAACAGACTGTTTGGATACACACTATTACCTTTCCTGCAGGTTCAAACACACATTCAAACTAAGCACAACGACTGTTTCTCCTGCACCATTGAGTGTTTTCCGTCCTCTAAGACACCACAGTTCAGGTTAGTTAATGAGCTGATGAGCTGAATTCCAAGCCGTAAAGAATGAAAATGTGCAAGGTGGCGGTAGCATCAGGAATAACAAACATGACCCTGATCAAAGATTTTGTCTTATTGAATAATTGATCCTCCTCTGTGGGTGGATGGAATGTCTGTTCTGTCTTTTCAGTCCAGTAAAATGATAGTAGTTGGAGGTACTTGTACTGCCGATACTAGCTGTCAGTTGCAGATGTTATCGCCTACAGAATAGGGAGTTAGCAACAGTTTGCAAGAACTGCACATGTGCAAGAGGAGGTAAACTTCAGCATCTCAGATTGACAGCTGTAATAGAATAGGGAAGAATAAAGCATAAGGAAGCTAAAAATGGCCAAATTAGTGGAAAATATAGGGGCAAAATGGATTTTCAGGGGAAAAAAGCATTGAATAAAATAAATTAAAATAAAATTTACAAAGTGTTAAATGTGGTAAAAAGTGTTATAACAATTAAATAATTAAATATCATTAAAATAATAAATAAATAAATAAATATTTTTAATAGCATTAATGGTAGAATCATATATATTCTGCATACATTATTTCACATGAATGTGTAACTTTTCATGTAAATATCCTGATAATTAACATAATTGAGAACAAAAAATTTCAGGGGAAGAAAAGCATAAAATAAAATAAAATAAAATAAAATGTTTTATTGTTATTATTATAACAATAAAAATATTGTGCAATTTTATTTTTTAGGTATGCAGTTTTTTATGCAGATTTCCTGTAGCGTAAACTGAAAAACCAAAGTTATGACAAAATCAAATGATGAAACAGACATGTAAATATACATATAAGCAATATTTAAGTTATTTATATCAGGATTTGCTTCTAAATTGAGTGTCTCGGCATGTAAACAAGTGATACACCTGTTTTTAATTTTTTTTTTAAAAATCTCTATTTATACAGTATATCAGTAGTACTTGAATGTATATTGTGTTCAGTGATCTTAGATGAGAAAGTCAAATATTGTCTTTTTTGTAATTAATATCTAACTAAAGTCTTTATCTTGCTTTCTCTGCAGCATAAATAACAATAATTTTCAAATGTGTGTGTCGCCTGAGCAATATTTCATCCAGTCCTAAAACAAATTGTTCCCAAAGCTCTTTAATGTAACACATGAGATATAATTGCAATTCAGCTTTTTCTAATACTTTCAGCTCTTTGAGTGTTCACGACTCAGGTATTTTTAGGAAGCAGGTGAGCGTTGTCTTGCATACATCACCTTCTCTTAGCGTATGTGTGTGTTTATCTGTATGTGTGTGTGTGTGTGTGAGAGAGAGAGAGAGAGAGAGAGAGAGAGAGAGAGAGAGGTAAAGAGAGAGAGCTTTCTGTCTGCTGTGTCTGTACGAGACAGATCGTGCAGCCGACTGCAGTCATTGTTCAAATTTTACCGTCCACTTCCTGAGCTCACAAAGGTCCACCACTGTGGGATTGAGCTTGATCTGTGTAATGTTTAATTTCATCATTCATTACTTGTGCCCCAATAGTCTTGTATAAAAGATGTAATTGGTTTTAAATAGCTTTACAAATGGACTCTACTGCATACAAAAGTGCAAAAATGTCAGCGGAAAGATGGTGCTGCTTTAACGAGCCGGGATAGATTGTGTGCTGAACAGGAAGGCAGCTTTGTGAACTGTTATTTCTTCCACTACATTACTTCTGCTTGTCTTTTATTGACTTTTTTGCTGATTAACAAGGAAAGCATTTGACAGAGCGTACATCATGCAGCCGTAGATATTTAACTGATGAAACGTCCAGTGCAGGTGATTTTGTGTGCATTATGACAAATTATGACCATTAAGCTACTTTGATGTATCTTTTGTTTACCGTGTAATCAGTGATGGAGGATCTTTCTTTCTAAGATGCATAAAATTTGAATAAATGGAAGCTACTGGTCAACCATGCCTTCATCACCTCATTCACATTACAGAAGTGATCCGTTTAGACTTGTAACTAATGACGCATAGGCCACACCTCTTTTTTTGGTACATAGGTCACACCTATTTCACTGTAATTGACTTAGAGAGAAGCCATACGTCAAAGGCCACACCTCTTTCACTGACACTGACCACACCTCTTCACTAAAACACAGACACAGAGGCTCCTCCTCTTTCACCATGATGGACAGACACAGAGGCTATTCAGCTATCATTGTAACTGACAGGATCAGAGGCCACACCTCCTGTGCTGTAACTGATAGACACATAGGCCACACCTCCTTTAATATAACTGGTCAGTACATAGACCAAACCTTTAAACACCTGTGACTTGCAGGCACTAAGGCCACACCTACTTCACTGAAACTGACAGGCACAGATGCCACGCCTCCTTCACTGAAACTGACAGGCACAGATACCACGCCTCCTTCACTGGAACAAACAGGTACAGATGCCATGCCTCCTTCACTGGGACTGACAGGCACAGCAGTTATTTGGCTATCTTTAGAACTGCTGGGCACAGATGCCACACCTCTTTACTGGGACTGACAGTCATAGAGACCATACCACCTTCACTATTACTGCCAAGCTCAGACGCCATGCCTTCTTCCTGATCACTGCCAGGCACAGAGGCCACACCTTCTCCACTAGCACTAAGAGCCTCAGAAGCCACGCATTCTCCACTAGCACTGAGAGGCAAAGAGGCCATGCCTTCTCCACTAGCGCTGACAGCCTCATAGGCCACACCTCCTTCACTGGGACTGACAGATACACAAATACTCAAAATAAGGCTCAGGCAGGCTCAGAGGCAACGTCTTCTTCACTATTACTGCCAAGCTTAGAGGCCACACCTTCTTCACTATTACTGCCAAGCTCAGAGGCCACGCCTTCTCCGCTATTACTGCCAGGCTCAGAGGCCATACCTTCTTCACTAGCACTGACAGCCTCAGAGGCCACGCCTTCTTCACTATTACTGCCAGGCTCACAGGCCACACCTTCTTCATTATCACTGACAGGCTCAGAGGCCACGTCTTCTTTATGGAACCTTACAAGCTAAGAAGCCACACCTTCTTCACTGTCACTGCCAAGCTCAGAGGCCACGCCTTCTTCACTATCACTGACAGCCTCAGAGGCCACAACTTCTTCACTATTACTGCCAGGCTCAGAGGCCACGCCTTCCTCATTATCACTGACAGGCTCAGAGGCCACACCTTCTCCACTAGCACTGACAGGCTCAGAGGCCACGCCTTCTTCACTATTACTGCCAGGCTCAGAGGCCACACTTTCTTCATTACCATTGACTGGCTCAGAGGCCACACCTTCTCCACTAGCAATGACAGGCTCAGAGGCCATGTCTTCTTCACTATTACTGCCAGGCTCAGCGGCCACACCTTCTTCACTATTACTGCCAGGCTCAGAGGCCACACCTTCTTCATTATCACTGACTGGCTCAGAGGCCACGGCTTCTTTACTGAGCCTTACAAGCTAAGAAGCCACGACTTCTTCAATATTACTGCCAGGCTCAGAGTCCACGCCTTCCTCATTATCACTGACAGGCTCAGATGCCACACCTTCCTCACTATCACTGACAGGCTCAGATGCCACGCCTTCTTTACTATTACTGCCAAGCACAGAGGCCACACCTTCCTCACTATCACTGACAGGCTCAGATGCCACGCCTTGTTCACTATTACTGCCAAGCTAAGAGGCCATGCCTTCCTCATCATCACTGACAGGCTCAGATGCCACACCTTCCTCATTATCACTGACAGGCTCAGATGCCACACCTTCTTTACTATTACTGCCAAGCACAGAGGCCACACCTTCCTCACTATCACTGACAGGCTCAGATGCCATGCCCTGTTCACTATTACTGCCAAGCTAAGAGGCCACACCTTCTTCACTGGGACTGACAGATACACAAATACTCAAATTAACATCTTCAACAAGTTCTATTTTGAGTTAAATAAAATGTTCTTTGCTTGTTGATTGGAGACCAACATCTGCCCAAAATGCTGTTTTCAAAAATGACTCATACAGGTTGGCAGGGTGTTAGTGATGCAATGAGTTTTTACCCTTTTTTTTTTTTAATTGTGTCAGTATAATTAGTAATCTTTAATTGTGTCAGGGTATGAAATCCCTGGCAGGAAGTAATCTAGAGATCAGATAAAAATGACTGGAAGCTAAACAAGTAATTCACAGTGGGCTTTAGGTGATCTGTCCAATCATTATACTTAATTAACACGCTCATGGTCATGGTCTGACTCATACAGAACCCAGAGTGATTAATAATTGATCCATGTTGAAGGCAGTTGATATGATATCCATCCATCCATCCACACATCCATCCATCCATCCATCCATCCATCCATTATCTATACTGTTAGAAACTGCAGAATTATTTTCATCATGACCTCAAAGACCCAGGAAGTACCACCCATTGCATCTCCCATTCTATAAGTAGAGGCCTGGAGCAGACCTTCCTCCTTTTTTTCTCCTTTTCCCCTGAACCCATCACCTGCAGTGTTTTCTGCTGTTCTGATGATGTTGCCATGTGTCTTTTGATTCATCTTCATTGTAAGTAGAAGTTTATTCTAATCATTTGGATTTGATGTTTAAGATGAATGAAATAGATGACCCTTTTTTCTAGTTTACTTAATAGTATTTAATATAATCTAATGCTGATTTAATGATTTGTTTGAACAATTTTTATATTTCCTTTCCTTTAGAACCATGGCCTTCATCATGACAATCACCAAAACACTCATTAACTAAATGTTATAAAAGACAAGAAACAATAAACTGAAAGTTGATTGTAACTGGAGTGTTGATTTCCTGCTGGTGTGTGGCTGCAGTCAGAACTTCTATATCCACAACAAAGAGAGTGTAAAATTTGGAAGGAGAGATTCCACAACAGAAAGGTTGAAGACCTGGATAACTTGAACAGCCCATCCTGGTGGAAACTTATTAAAGATCTTGGTGGCTTATCGAACAGGTGTGACTGGTTTGAACAGTTACTGGATGAGAATGTTCCTGACACCTTATCTTTGGCCACTAACTCTAAAAATTTCTTGGTTAATTTAAATTCACACTTTCAACCGCTTCAGCCTCTTCTTCCTTTATGGCCCTGTGCAGGAGGATTTATTTGTGTCTGATTATAAAGTTTTCACTCTTCTAAAACACCTATGTAAAGACCAAGAAATCCCCTGGTCCTGATACTATTCCTACCAGGATATGGAAGGATTTTGCTTTTGAACTTGCTCCGATTGTTGCCAATATCTATAATTCATCACTATCTGAAGGATTCTTCCCAGCACAGTTGAAACAAACCATTGTTGTTCCTATTCCAAAGACCTGGCCTCTAAAAAGCATTGAAAATGACTTGAGACCAATTTCTCTGACCTCCTCCTGGCCAAAGTTCTGGAAGCCATCACACTTCACTCTATGTTGAAGTCATAAACTTGGCAAAGAATTTAATCTTGTTGGTAGATCAACTAATGTCCTTCCCACGCCATGCCCTGGTCTTCCCAGGCAATCTCCCATCCTGGTATTAACCAGGCCGTTAAGGCATATTGGGCAGCACTAATCTCCGTTTCTGTAGCCCTCGGCCTCTCACCTATACAGCTAGGGTTACAGTGAGGGGCTAGTCCTCTGGTAACCATGACAGTTTGACTCCCCACTCGCATCTGTATTGCAGCGTGCCTTGCCAGATGGTAGTAGGTACCAGTTTTATGATGGTCTTTGCTACGAGTAGAACTCACAATCTCCCGATCAAGAGGTGGAGATGCTAACCAATAGGCCAGCTCACAGTGGTAGATCAACTACACAGGCATTAGCCTTCTTTCTACATGTCATCTTGGAGACATTAGATAAAGGGCAGTGTTATGCTAAAAAAAAAATCTCTGATTTTACCAAGGGTTTTGACCTTGTGGATCATATCTTACTTCATGAGTTAGATAAGTTGAGTATTAACATCCTTCTTATTAGGTGGATAGCCTCCTTTCTATATAATAGATCCCAGAGGGTTAAGATTGATAATATACAGTACTGAGCAAAAGTCTTGGATACCCTATTTTTTCATACAAAGTTTGTTATAGATTTCTATTTTTTGACTTCTACATAATCGAGTAAGTACAGAAACATTTTACAGTTCCAAATGTTCATTTTCCAGCACAAAATTAAATGTTACAGAAAAAAGTTTGTATCTGAGCAGCATATTACATAAAGGACCACTTTTCATATTAAAAAAGAAAACATAATGAAGGTTACTGGGTTTTGCTGCAAAATTAAGAAGGAAGTGTGACAAAGTATCCAGAAGAACTGCATCATCAGCTGAGTGGTTTGTTCTGTAAGCAAGCTGCAGTGGCTCAAGGAGAAGGTCAGTGACAGACTTGAGATAGCAAAGAACCAGCTGTTTGAAGCATTTCATGACAACTGATGTTAAGGCCACTGGCCTGTAGTCATATCGGAAGGTTATATTGTCCTCCTTTGGAATGTGAACAAGTAATGGAGGACTAGAAGTATGTTGCTGCTTTGCATAGAGCAATGGAGAGGTTGAACTTTTCAGTAAAAACAGGGGTCTTTTTTCTTCATTGTCCCTCATAGTTGTCTGTTCTTCAAAGAAGACCTTATTAAATACAACAGTAAATGATTTCCCCTCTTATTATTGATTTGCCCTCTTATAAATGATTTCCAGGTGGCGTAGTGGTTAGCATTGTTCCCTCATAGCAAGAACATTCTGGGTTCTCACTCTGCTGACCCATGACTGCACTCCAACATCCAGCTCTAACCTCTTTATTAAGTTTGCGGACGACACGACTGTG
>JANZLB010000025.1:7802838-7816982 GCA_026167865.1 Notarius quadriscutis | reverse complement strand
AGGGTAAAGGCTGCACTGTGTGGGGGGCCACTGTTACACTCCCCTGACTTTTTTCTCCCCTTTATTTTACAGACGGACGCATCAGACGGAGGACTGGGGGCCGTTCTGTCCCAGAAGGTGGAGGGGGAGGAACGTCCTGTGCTGTACATTAGTCGGAAGCTGTCAATGTGGGAAGGCAGGTACAGCACGATAGAGAAAGAGTGCCTAGCCATCAAGTAGGTGGTCCTCACCCTCCGGTACTACCTGCTGAGACGCCCTTTCACCCTCTGTTCGGACCATGTGCCCCTCCAGTGGCTCCACCACATGAAGGATGCCAACGCGCAGATCACCCATTGGTATCTTGCCTTCCAGCCATTCAAATGTGAGGTGGTCCATGGGGGTATGTGACAGCGGGGGCGTGGCTCAGTATCAGTCTGTGAATGGAGGGCATTGTCGGGGAAGGTGAGTGGTTGTATCGCTACACTTTTTGTCAATTAACATGTGCTTGTGTGTCTCTTACAGTGATACCACACTATAAAGGGATTGAGAGGAATAGAGGAAGGGAGATCGGGGACCAAAACACGAGAATAGTCTGTGTGTATGAGTGTGTGTAGGAGTGTGTCCCCAAGGGACAGAGTTGTGCTAAAAAGCAGAAATAAAGAAAACTCAGAAGCAAATAACAGCCTGCCATACTTCTATGCTCCACCCACATCCGGAACGTTTTCTACAGTGGTGCCGAAACCCAGGAGTGCAGAGGGGAACAGCCCCATGGAGTCCTCGCCATTTAAAGGACTTATCCATGCCCTCGCCAGAGCACAGCAGAACCAGCATCAAGCACTGATCGCCTTCCAAAAGGAGCATGAACAACGGTTCAAAGCCTTGGTGCTGGCCCAATAAGAAGACCGCCAGGCGTTCTGGCACCTGCTCGCGTTGGAGGGGTCCACATTTCAGCTCCCCGCCAACAGCCAGCTTGTGTACATGGACCTCCGAAGAGCCATCCTCCAGCGTGTCGGCTGCTCCCCAGAGCAACAGCGGCAGCGCTTCCTCTCACTGTGCTTGGAGGAGGTCGGCTGAGTGTTTGCGTTTGGGCAACAACTCTGGGACACCTGCTGGCGGTGGCTGAGGGCAGACAACCGCGACACCAAGGGAATTATCAACCTGGTGACACTGGAACAATTCATTGCGTGACTTCTGGAAGGAACATCCGAGTGGGTCCGGTGTCATCGCCCGGCGTCGCTAGATCAAGCTATCAAGCTGGCAGAGGACCACATAGTGGAAGTTCTGACGGCAGGAAGACATGTTTCTCCTCCTCTTTCCTCTCTCTCTCTCCCTCTCCCTCTGCTTCCCATCCTCTCTCCATTCCCCCAACGTGGAGGCAAGGGCCAGCTCCCCCCCCCCAGCCGGCCCAGTGCACCTGTGGTGACCTCCCAGTGGTCCAGGTCCCCGACGCGCCAGAAACCACCCTCGATCGGGCTGGAGCATATTGTATACCGGTAAGTGTCCAAGGGGATACATACCAGGCTTTGCTGGATTCCTGGCTGTAACCAAACCTCAATCCACCAAAGCCTGGTGCAAGGTGAGGCACTGGGGAGAGCATGAGTGGTGAAGGTGTTGTGCGTGCACGGGGATGTTCACAACTACCCTTTGGTAGAGACCAAATTCTATTTCAGGGTGAAAAGCATAGTGTAAAAGCAGTGGTTAACCTTCGTCTCACCCACTCACTGATTTTGGGGACTGATTGGCCAGGATTTAAGGAGTTAATGACACACATAGTAAGGAGTGGATTCTGCAGTAATCCATCTGAGGAACACCCCGGACTAGCATTGGCGGGAGAAGCTGTCACAGAGCCATCTACGTTAGCACCGCGCCAGGGCGATATGTGGAGCGAAGAGCACCCCGCCCCTCCTCCCTCTCTCAGGGATGGGGATTTCCCATTAGAGCAGTCATGAGACGGGACTCTGCAGCATGCATTTGACAAGTGAGAGTGATCGATGGTCAAATTCTCCAGCCAAATGCGACGCCAGCCTTCCCCTACTTTTCTATTATTAAGGATAGATTATATCATGTGACACAGGACACTCAAACTGGTGAAAGGATAACACAGTAATTAATCCCAAAGAGCCACCAGGAACTCATATTCCATGCAGCTCACTTTAATCCCATGGCCAGACACTTAGGGCAGGAAAAAACACTAGCCCGAATAATGGCCCGGTTCTGTTGGCCAGGGATTCACGGGGATGTCTGTCGGTGGTGTGCGGTGTTCTGTGAATGCCAATTAGTAAATCCCGCGGCCACTCCAAAAGTGCCTTTGCACCCTCTCCCTTTAATCAAGACCCCTTTTGAAAGAATTGGGATGGATCTTATTGGGCCATTAGATCAGTCAGCACAGGGATATCGCTTTATTTTAGTTCTGGTGGGCTATGCAACACTATATCCAGAAGCAGTGCCTCTCTGCAATATCTTAGCGCACAGTATTGTGGAAGCGCTCTTCCGCTTTTTCTCCCACATCGGGATTCCGAAAGAAATCCTGACAGATCAAGGCACTACATTTATGTCACGCACACTGTGTGAACTGTATGGGTTACTGGGGATTAAGCCTATCCACACCAGTGTCTATCACCCACAAACTGATGGCTTAGTGGAATGTTTTAATCGAACTCTCAAAAACATAATTCGGAAATTCATAAGCGAAGATGCACGTAATTGAGAAGTGGCTCGAGCCCCTGTTATTTGCAGTACGAGAGGTCCCGCAAGCCTCCACAGGTTTTTCACCATTTGAATTATTATATGGGTGTAATCCGCTTGGCATTTTGGACATGCTACGTGAAAATTGGGAGGAGGGACCTTCATCTAGTAAGAACGAAATTCAATATGTTCTCAACCTGCACGCCAAGCTCCACACACTCACACAAGTAACCCAGGAGAATTTGCAGCAGACACAAGGATGTCAAATCTGACTGTATGACAGGGGCACACGCCTTAGAGAGTTCACAACGGGAGACAAAGTGCTCATATTATCTATCATCGAGCTCCACATCGAGCTCCAAATTGATTGCCAAGTGGCAAGGGCCCTTCGAGGTCACACGGCGAGTTGGGGAAGTCTACTATGAGATGAGGCGAACGGACGGGGTGGGGCATTGCAAATTTATCACCTCAATCTGTTAAAATGTTGGAATGAGGAGGTCCCCATGGCATTGGTGTCAGTGATCCCGGAGAAGGCAGAGCTGGGGCCGGAGGTTCAAAAAAGAAAATTGACATCGTCAACCACTCCGGTCCCTTGTGGAGACCACCTCTCTCTGGCCCAACTCATGGAGGTAGCCCAGTTGCAGAAGGAATTTTCCGACGTGTTTTCACCCCTGCCCGGCCACACCCACCTCATAGAACACCACATTGAGACGCCCCCAGGGGTGGTAGCACGCAGCCGCCCTTACCGCCTGCCCGAACACAAGACAAAGGTGGTCCGGGACGAATTCAAGGCCATGCTCGAAATGGGCATAATCGAGGAGTCCCACAGTGACTGAAGCAGCCCAGTGGTCCTGGTCCCCAAGACCATTGGGTCGGTCCAGTTCTGTGTGGACTATAGAAAAGTCAACGCGGTGTCTAAATTTGATGCTTACCCAATGCCTCACATTGACGAGCTGCTCGATTGATTAGGCACTGCTCATTTTTATTCGACACTGGATTTAACAAAGGGATATTGGCAGATCCCCTTGACTCCTCTATCCTGAGAGAAAACGGCCTTTTCCACACCATTTGGCTTACACCATTTTGTCACACTTCCTTTTGGGCTGTTTGGGGTGCCCACGACATTCTAGCAGCTTATGGACAGGGTCCTCCACCCCCATGCCACCTACACAGCCACGTATCTGGATGACATTATCATCTATAGTAATGACTGGCCGCGGCACCTTGAACACCTTAGGGCCGTCCTAAAGTCACTGAGGCGGGTGGGTCTCACAGCCAACCCAAAGGAATGTGCAATTGGGTGGGTGGAAGTACGGTATCTGGGTTTCCACTTCGGCCATGGGCAGGTGCATCCCCAAATTAATAAGACAGCAGTGATTGCAGCCTGCCCAAGACCAAAAAGGAGGGTTAGACAGTTCCTGGGGCTGGCTGGCTACTATCGGAGGTTCATACCTAATTATTCGGACGTCACCAGCTTGCTGACCGATCTCACTGAAAAGGGAGCACCAGGTCCGGTCCAGTGGACGGAGCAATGCCAACAGGCTTTCTCTAAGGTAAAGGCTGCGCTGTGTGGGGGGACACTGTTAAACTCCCCTGACTTTTCTCTCCCCTTTATTTTTCAGACAGACGCATCAGACAGAGGGCTGGGGGCCGTTCTCTCCCAGGAGGTGGAGGGGGAGGAGCATCCCATGCTGTACATTAGCCGGAAGCTGTCGATGCGGGAAGGCAGGTACAGCACAATCGAAAAAGAGTGGCTAGACATCAAGTGGGCAGTCCTTGCCCTCCGGTACTACCTGCTGGGGTGCCCTTTCACCCTCTGTTCGGACCATGCGCCCCTCCAGTGGCTCCACTGCATGAAGGATGCCAACGCGCGGATCACCCGTTGGTATCTTGCACTCCAGCAATTTAAATTCGAGGTGGTCCACAGGCTGGGGGCACAGATGGTGGTGGCGGACTTCCTCTCCCATCGGGGTAGTCGGCTTCAGGCCGGATGGCTCCCCAGCCTGAGTCGGGCAGTGGGGGTATGTGGCAGTGGGGGCGTGGCCGAGTGCCAGTCTGAGAATGGAGGGCGGAGTCAGGGAAGGTGAGTGGTTGTGTCACTACACCTGTTATCAATTAGCTTGTGTTTGTGTGTCTCCTTCAGTGACTGCGCCCGATAAAAGGAGAGTGAGAAGGGGAGGACGGCACTGAGGGCTCGATGATAGCCTGTGTGTGAGAGAGTGAGAGGTTTTGAGCCCTATGCTGAAAAGCAAAAAAAAAACCACTTTAAACGCAAACAACCACCTGCCATGCTTCTGTGCTCCACTCACATCAGGGTCTCACTACAGACCCCCTCATTCTAATGTTTTAGCAGGTTGAGGTATATTCGCAGTGCCCCTCCCCTATCCGTTCGCCTCACCTCTTTGTCAACATCCCTGATTCGCCATGTGACCTCAAAGGGCCCTTGCCACTTGCCGACTAATTTGGAGCTTGAAGTGGGCAAATATACAGGTACTTTATCTGCCGGGGTGAACTCTCTAAGGCACGCGCCCTTGTTGTACAGCCAGGCTTGACATTCTTGTGCCCGTGCAAATTCTCCTGGGTTAAGTGTATGAGGGTGTGGAGCTTTGCGCACAGGTCAAGAACGTATTGGATTTCATTTTTATTCATTGAAGGTCCCTCCTCCCAGTTTTCCTGTAGCATGTCCAAAATGCTGCAAGGCTTTCGTCCATATAATAATTCGAATGGAGAGAACCCCATGGAGGCTTGCAGGGCTTCTCATACTGCAAATAACAGGGGCTCGAGCCATTGATCCCAATTTCATGCGTCCTCGCATACAAACTTTCTAATTACATTTTAAAGTGGTTGATTAAACCTCTCCACCAAACCATCTGCTTGTGGATGATAGACGCTGGTGCAGATAGATTTAATTCTCAATAACCCATACAGCTCACGAAGTGTTTGTGACATAAACGTAGTGCCTTGGTCAGTCAGGATTTCTTTCAGAATCCCAATTCAGGCGATATTACAGAAGAGCACATCCACAATACTGCGTGCTGAGATATTGCGGAGAGGCGCCACTTCCAGATATTGCATTCCATAGGCCACCAGAACTAAAATAAAGCAATATCCTTGTGCTGACCGATCTAGTGGCCCAACAAGATCCATACCAATTCTCTTGAATGGGGTCTTGATTAGAGGGAGAGGGCGCAAAGGCGCTTTTGGAGTGGCCACGAGATTTACTAGTTGGCATTTGTGGCATGCCTCATACCACCAACGAACATCCCTGCGAATCCCTGGCCAATTGAACTGAGCCATTATTCAGGCTAGTGTCTTATCCTGTCCTAAGTGTCCAGCCATTGGATTAAAGTGACCCACATGGAATATGAGTTCCCTACAGCTCTTTGGGATTAATAACTGGGTTATCTGTTTGCCGGTTTGAGTGTCCTGCATCACTCAATACAGCCTATCCTTAAGAATAGCAAAGTACAGGAAAGAGGGTGTCACATTTGGCTGGAGAGTTTAACCATCGATTACTCCCACTTGGTCAAATGCATGATGCAGAGACTCATCTCGCGACTGCTTTAATGGGAAGTCCTCGAGGGAATCCCCAAGAGAGGGAGGAGGGGTGAACTGCTCCTCACTCCTTGCATCGCCCTGACATAGTGCTGACATAGAGGGCTCTTTGACAGCTTCCCCAGTCAATGCCACACCAGAATCTCCCATTAAGTATTATCGCATGACCCACCCCCTGCTATATGCTCCATTAATTCCCTAAATCCCTGCCAATCAGTCCCAAGGATCAGCAGGTGAGTAAGACGCAGGCTAACCTCTTTCTTTACGCTATGCTTTTCTCCTTTGAGGCTTTGATGGATTAAGGTCTGATTATAGCTGGAATCCATCAACGCTTGATACGTATCCCCTTGGACACTCACCAGTATATGATACACCCTGGCCAGATTGGGGGCAGTCTCTGGCACATCGGGGATCTGGACCACTGATCCTACCTCCATCATGGAACACTGACCCTGGAGATGCCCGGGTTCCCTGTAGCACCAGCACACTGGCCCAGGCTTCACCTCTGCACTGGTGTTATGGGCATTACTCACCTGGGGGGGACACAGACACAGACGGGACAGACAAGAGGACACCGCGGGTGTGGGAATGGGACGGGGATGAGAAGAAGAGGAGAGAAAGAGAGAAGAGGCGACGTGTCCGCCTGCCACCAGAACCGCCGCCAGATGGTCCTCCACCAGCTTGATGGCTTGATCCAGCGACGCCAGGTGGTGACACTGGACCCAGTCCACTGTTCCTTCCGGAAGCCAGGCGACAAACTGATCTAGTGTCACCAGGTCAATGATCCCCTCAGCATCACAGTCATCTACCCTCAGCTGCCACCAGCAGGTGTCCCAAAGCTGTTGGCTGAATGCAAATGGCTGGCTGACCTCTTTCAAAGTCAGCATCTGGAAGCGCTGGCAATGTTGTTCTGGGGAACAGCCGACACACTGCAGGATGGCTTGCTTCAGATTCTCATAGACAAGTCAGCTGTCGGCGGGGAGCTGCTGCATGGCAAGCCGCACCTCCCCAGTCAATAATGGTAGCAGGTGCACCACACGCTGCTTGACCAGCCACCCCCATGCTTCAGACACTTGCTCAAAGAGTGCGATGAAGGCTTCCGGATCATTGTATGGCCCCGTCTTGGTAAGGATCACATGGGGAGGGTCAGTTGCAGTGGCAGTCAAGGACCCCACTGACACAAGCAGGTGCCAGAACATCTGGCGATCTTCCTGCTGAGCCAGCATCAAGGCTTCAAACAGTTGTTCCTGCTCCTTCCAGAGGGCAATCGGCACTTAGTGCTGGTTCTGTTGGGTGATAGCGAGGGCATGGATAAAGTCCTTAAATGGAGAGGACTCCATCGGTGGTTCTCTTCAGCATTGTGGGTTTCGGCACCACTGTAGTATTTCCCTGGCATGGGTGGAATACTGAAGCATGGCAGAGAGGAGATGATGTTCACACAAACTTTATTTTCTTTGCTTTGCTTTTCAGCTTTACTTGGCACACACACGTGCTCTCCTTGGGAATGCACCCCTTTCATCGCTCTCTCCCTCCTTGTCTACCTTCCGTCTTCACTGCAAAATACACAAACACAACATTAATTAACAACAGGTGTACTGACTTTGCCACTCACCTTCCCTGACTCCCCCCTCCATTCACAAACCAATACTTGGCCACGCCCCCACTGCCACAACCAGTTTGCCAGAAACCATCAACCAATTTCTTTAAGTTTGTAGGTCATATGTATCACTAACACTGTGTTCATGAATTAATCAAAAACAAGAGTGATCTGAGAGCACAATATCCCCCCTGGCAACTATGCCATAACTCTGGTAAAATGCAACTGAATTGAATGAAATTTCAACATGCGTATTACTGACATATAACAAAGAATCCTATCAAATTTTGTGAAATTCCTCCAAAAATTGTGAGAGGAGCTGATTTCAGAAGCTTCCTGGGACGGACGGACAGACGGACAGACATCGCCATGACATAATCCCCCTTCAGGCCTTTCAGCCAGCAGGAGATAATAAAATATTATGTAAATAATCAATATTTGACATTAGTTAAAATTTAACTTGTTGCCTAGTCAAATTATGTTATAGCTATTGAAAATGATGTTAGTCAAGCTCTTGCATTATGTGCTGATAAGAAAAAAAATTGTTAACAATTCCACTAGGGGGACCGGGTACAGTTTTTGTTTTTACTTCTTTCTGCTGTTTTCCAAAAACAAATCAGCAGAAATGACTGCTTTCATTTTAAAAGTATCCAACATACACCTCTCATCTTGTAAGACCACCCGTTCGACAGTGCCATTTTTATAAGCCGCATGTATGTCAATAGTGATATTGTTTGTTTTATTTGCACACAGACCGAAGTTATAAATTAGTAACATGAACATTACCAGCTGATTCGTATTGTCAAACAACATTCTTTTGCATTCTATGGTGCTACTTAGCATGCTGTCCTCTCCTATTTTTACCGCATTTGGTCTGAACATACCACTACATCTGAGTGTAAAATAATTAAATATTGTCTTTATTTCCTCAACAATAGTTTAAGAAACCTAAATTATCGAAAACAAATGTACATTCAAAAACACTGGCCAAAAACCCTTTTGCATAAGTCAGCCCACAGTAAACAAATCACAGATCTCTTTGGAAATATATGGGAATCTCAGAAATGTAAATGTTCTCTTTGAAAAAGAAAATTAATGTGCTATCCAGTCAAAGATGTATTCAAATAAAAGTTTAAAACTTTTCCATCAAGTAAACCTTTTTATTCATGGAATTAAGTCAAAACACTGTTTTCATGTGAAAAGTAACTTTATATCTAAAACTGTTAGAAAATGAGTTTAGATTTAAAGCAAATATGCCAGTTTGCCTGAAACCATCATCCAGTCTATGTAAGTTTGCAGGTCATATGTATGAATAACACTGTGTAAATTTTTTCATGAATTAATCAAAAATAAAATAACCAATATTCAAACTTGTTACCAAGCCAAATTATGTTATAGCTACTGAAACTGATGTTAATCTAACTTGGAATTAGCAAAGACAAGAGACTAACAAAGTTAAACATGGCCAAAGGTATAAACAAAAAGTAGGGTTGGGATGTGGAACTGATATTTAGATGCATACCACTATAGAGCTAATGACACTGTGTTGCAAGAGGAGGTCACTGAAGATTACAAAATGGTCCAATAGTTGTTTTTTTTTTCTACATTCTTCTGAGTTTGTGAGGTAGAAGTACATTTTTATTAACATTTACAAAGAAAACATCATCGCAGAGATTAATGAGTCCTGTTGATTCCTGTTTTATTCTTTTCTGAAATGGCAATGAGTCTGAGAATATATTTATTAAGCATGAACATGCATTGGATGTTCATAACCAAGACACAAAATTACAGGTCTGTCACCTAATTAAGATTATATTTATCTTTACACTTAGATGAGGTTAATTTACGCAAATGATTTTAAGAAAAGGATTCCCTTAAAAAGAATTGTGTTTCTAAAATTCAGGTTTATGATATATTTATAGAACAGCCGGTTCTGACACAGAGTGGTGCAGTGGTAAGCTCTGTCACCGCATAGCATGAAGGTTCTGGGTTCAAGCCTTGCATTGACTGGGGCCTTTCTTTGTGGAGTTCGCACGTTCTCTTCATGCCTGCATGGGTTTCATGCAAAGACATGCATATTTGTTCATTTGGCTCCTGTAAATTGCCTGTGACAACCAGAATGGCTGTCTGAACTGTCGTTTTGATTGATTGGTGACCCATCCAGGGTGTACCCTCCCTCTTGTCTGATTTCAGCTGGGATTGGCTACAGCTTCCTCACAACCTGCAATGAATCCTTGACTTGCAAGTAACGTCAAAGCAAAATAGAAAGCTGGATGTTGGCCACGTTGGTGGATATACAAATGCAGGGTCAAGCGACGTTCCATGCAAAACAGTCACATGTGCATGACTCTCTTTGTTTTTCCACTGCTTTAAGCATTCTTTTAGTTATGCCATATCTTTGTGCTGTATATGGTTGTGGTCACAACAGTACTCATGACTGTGGCACATTCTGACTTTTTAGAAGTCCATCCATGATTCGGAAAGAGGTTGAGGAAACTCTGAAGCTTAGTATGGAGAGGAGACGAGGGGATCAGGACACTTCATCCAATGACCATTTTGTCCAATAGTTAAGACATTTCATCAAAAACCTTTATCATATGCACTATCAATTATTTAATATTTCAAGTATTCAGGTGTTCATGAACGAAAGCCCCACAAGAGCGCTGCTCGGCACCTAAAGATTTAATATGATCCAGCCGAATTTAAAAATTAATAACTCTGCCAGGGGAGCTCGCAGCAAAGCCAAATTTTACAGGCACCTCCCTCTAAGCCTTCCTCTTCAAAAGAGCATGGCCTCAGGTCGGTAGGACTGTGCCTCAGCCTGGGATTCGCCAACGAAGCCCCCGCGAGAGCACTGTTCGACGCCTAAAGCTTTAATAAGATCCAGCCGGAAACATAGACATGCAAGTGAGCAGCCTGCAATGACAAGGTAGTTACCTCATCCCAGGGTCAGCAAGTGGCACGGACCAACATGGTTACCTCCCTTAGTACGCTCTTTAGTGTTGAAGCACACGTACTATGGTTGTCAAATGCGCAAGGGAGACGGATGTATGTGCAGAACTGTTTATTTGAATAAAGTGCGATCTATACACCAAGTGCATGAAACACACACAAAAGCAAACAGTCCAAATCGGCAGGCAAGATCATAAACAAGAAAACAGGCGATGGTTGGTCAAGGCGCAAACAGGATGTCAGAGGCAAAACGAGAACAAGAACTAGAAACAGGAACAGGAGTCGAGAAACCAGGAAAACCACAAACACAGGAAAAATGCTTGGTAATGGGCACTGAACGTGGAGTAATACTTCACATCATCCTTGCATCAGCGCAATCCTTAAATAGCCTTAGTTCTTTAATTGAGAACAGGTGCGCCTTGTTCACGGCACATGTGCTGGAGCTCACTTGGCACATGCGTAGCCCGAGGTGCACCTTCAGGTGCACGTGCCACAGCGCGCAGGACTGACAATGGCACTCATTTGCTTTACAAAAATATGTTTTGCTTCAGTCAAATTCCATTGAGAATTCCTCCTGTTTTTGAACAAACATACCTGAAATATAAACTAATTGATAGTGCGTATGAAAAAGGCTTTGGACAAAATGGTCATTGGATGAAATGACCTGTATTCGTATTCGATGGTTGATAGAAGCGTCTTGTCTTCAGAAAAGTCACACTTTTTTAAATAATATGGGTCAAAATCACACATATCTATCTTCTCTTTGTATCGAATCTTCGCTGGACCGTTCAAATCGTGGTAATACTGAGAAACTTCAGCATTGTTTACAGACATGCGTTCAGTGGCTGCCATCCTAGTTGCTTTGTATTATATCTGTTGCAGGTAAAATCCATTCTCAGGTTAAACCTGTATTCAGCCATTGGTGAACCACATTTTACCTAGGTTAAATATGTAGACAGCTTTCAATCTAGGTTAAATTTTTAATTTTTGTCTGTTTTGAGACAGCCTTTTGTTAGGGTGTGGGTTAGTTTTATTTTGGGGTGTGGGTTAGCTTTTTGTTAGGGTATGGGAGAATTTGTAATGTTAACCTGTGTAGTGTAGTGGTAAACACTGTGGAATATAGCTCTGGAGAGTGTGTGTTTAAATCCTGGTGAGTACAGTAAAAATTCTTTATTTCATTGTGGTTTGTGGAGAGGTAGATGAGAAGGTATGACATCAAGGGAAGGAAGTCCAGGTGACGAGGACCAGAGAGGGAGGAGGTTAGTGGGTAGAAAGAGGAGAGGGAGAGCGTGAACCTATGTTGAATGTGGTTCACCAATTCTACCTAGGTTAAATCCAGGTTTAACCTAAGACCGGATTTAACCTGCAACGTATCTACCACCATCATGGCGGATGCTCATGACGTAGCACATTTTGATCACGTAGTTGCAAGTCATCTATAAATGGTATAGAAAATGAATTAATGAATGAATTGTTCAGCTGCAGTACAATATAATTAGTTAAAATGGGGTCTAGCTGTGCCATTATATAATGTGGTATAAAACCTTCTGTTTATTTCCAATTCTAAATGAAAAAAAAAAATCCCTCTATCTTTCTATTTTGTATTCTATTGCTTAAATATAAGACTGAACACATGAAAAATTTTATTTGAAGTACAAAGTCACTATAAAATACTGCATTGCTGTCATGTTGTTTTTGATGTTAAAAGTATCTGGTCAAACTTGCTTGTTTATGCTTATAGAACATATTTTGTCTCAAACATCATAAACCATAGTCATTTATTTAATTAATCCAAACCGTAGGTGACTTGTAAAATACCCCAAACCACACTCAAGTACATAGTTATATTTAAAGAAGCTTTGAGACCAGAGCAGCCCCATGATGACCTGGTGACTTGTCCAGGGTGTACCCCACCTTTCGCCCGTAGTCAGCTGGGATAGACTCCAGCTTGCCTGCGACCCTGTAGAACAGGATAAAGCGGCTAGAGATAATGAGATGAGATGAGACATTATTTACTCTCAAAAACATACATAGTCTTAAACCTTAGAACCCAATGAATGCAAATTCTGTACATTTTTGCACTTAGAAAAATAGAAACAGA
Organism: Notarius quadriscutis; assembly: GCA_026167865.1. Taxonomy (NCBI): domain Eukaryota; kingdom Metazoa; phylum Chordata; class Actinopteri; order Siluriformes; family Ariidae; genus Notarius; species Notarius quadriscutis. The sequence continues at coordinate 7,804,113 of JANZLB010000025.1, read as the reverse complement.
AAGGCATACCCTTTACAAACATTGTTACAGCTTCATACTCAGACTGCCTACACATATTATATAATTATGCTCCAGTTTTATTAACAAATGAGAGAAAACTTTTTTGTAACAACTGTAATTTCCATTTTTTCCACTTGTGTGAGTGAGTCTTTTGACATCATTAGTGTCACAGATTCATCAAGACATCCAAAATAATAATAATAATAATAATAATAATAATAATAATAATAATAAATAAATAAAATTGATACATCTAAAATTTACATATCAGTATTTTTACTGTCCTTATTTTCTGTTAGTGTTTCTCAATATATTTGTTTAGCTATTTTATCAAATGTTTGTGAAGTCTGAATCTGCTATGTCACTCAAAACACAAACAAGGATACACACACAATAGCTTTACTACCTCTCTGGTTGTTATAGTGTGTAACGATGCAGGAGACTTCAGTTGGTCACCTGGAGGACAGACATGCATAGTGCTCAAGAAGATAAAACTATTAAGTCTACAAACAAACTTGGAAAATAGAAATAGATAAATGGAAGCACCTAATGTACCAACATAAAATCAAGGGGAGACAATACCAATGGAAAATATTTATGCCTCACACTCATGATATCATTACACTACTCATCAGAAAAGTCCAGTATTTCCAGATCACATAGAATCTAATCTAATCTAATTACAAATTTTCAGAGAGTTGCAAATGATCTTTTATTATTAAAAATGGTAATATAACGTGTTAGTATTTATGTATCAAACAGTAAGATCTGCATATAGTATGTGTTGCATAGAATGTCCTTTTAAAAGAAAAGCATATATGAATTCTAAATAATAAAGGAAGTAGCAAATGTTCAAAATGGGATAGGGTTCTGAGGTTTATATTATATGCACTGATTATGTGCATTTATACTGTCTATTTATGCAAAGAACAATAATAGTGTAAAGTTGTAAGAATTTAATAATAGGTTTTGCTTACCAAAATAATAGTCTTTGAGGTATGAGAATAGGTGTAGTTGTAGGTGTAGACTGACTTCATCCAATCTAACCTTTGTAGTAATGGATGGATGTACAGTTTGATAGTATTTCCACTTAGAAATATATCCATATTATAAGCTTAAACAACCCCCAGTCGCTTTACATTGATGGTATCAGTGTATACATTGTATCCTTCCCCACTATTATAATTTTCATCTCATCTCTCATCTCATTATCTGTAGCCACTTTATCCTGTTCTACAGGGTCGCAGGCAAGCTGGAGCCTATCCCAGCTGACTA
>JANZLB010000025.1:7714765-7724903 GCA_026167865.1 Notarius quadriscutis | reverse complement strand
CACTGTAAAAAGTGAACATGGGCAATCATTGATGTAAGGAGGGATATCTCTTTGAACTGACCTATTACTGCTGTGATTCTGTCGTTTGTTTGGTTTAATGTATTATATGACTTTCATTCAATGTAAATCAAGGCATCATTGGTTCAAAGTAATTGGCAGACTTACAATCAAATATCAATTTCCCATTCAAGTGAAAACGTAGTATGTCACGTGATGTGCGTACGTACTGACGTCACGTCACCACCAGACTTGAACTTGATCTTGGAGCCGCCATTTCGAAACGAAGAACGCCATACCAAAGCGAAGAAATCGGTAAGAAATGTTCATGATTGTTGATTATGTGCATACATTTGTACACCACTCTTATATAAGGCGACATTATGCTGTATTTTATGATGTCGACGATAAGCCATGCCTGGTGTGCATTATGTCGTCGTTCACATTGAGCTAACATTAGCTAGCTCGTTTCAGGTGATGTTGGCTTAGCAGCAGACTCCATTTTGAGGCGAGTCTGCTAAGCTTGGAACTTGTCGTACGTGTAATGTGTAGGGTGACCAAACATCGTTTTTCTCCCCGAGACTTTTACCTTTTGAAACTTAATGCAATGCCCGGGTGGAATTTCAGAAGCGCATGGAATGTCCGTTGCATTTATGCCGAATTCCCACTACATTTATGTTGTAGCCAGGCTGTCTAGCTCGGCTACGACGACAGCCACCCACCCTCTCCTCCCGACAGAGAGCCCAGCTAGTAGCCGGAGAAAGGCTTCCTTGTCGGGTGTCCCGCTGGGAACCTCGGTTAGCTTCTCTGGAGCTTAGCAAGCCCGCCCCCTGGCTAACCAAAGCGCTCTCTGGTGATACTCAGACATTTATTCGGTATTAAATAAAAGAGCATTGTAAATACGAGGCAAATAACTTCAATTTCGAACTACTTAATTCTAAATGATTAATTCTTGTGTCCAGGCGGGTATATCACCGGGTGCACATAACCCACTCTTTTCTCATTTTAGTCAAATGACAGATGTCGGTAGTGTAGACAGGAGGAATGGTGTGCACTCTCTCTCTCTCTCTCTCTCTCTCTCTCTCTCCCCCTCTCTCCTTGCGCGTGCCGTGTTCGGCTACTGTGGTAGAGCAGAGTTTTTCCCCCCCTCCGCCGGTGCCTGTTTGTTACCCTTGTTTTATACTTAAATGTTATGGCACTGAAAGTGATAGGCTACTTTTGTTATGGTGCCTTTTTGGCATGAAGCTGCTTCAATAGCCTACTTTTCGTACTGTGGTAGATGTATAGGCCTATTTAATACAGTGGATTCTCATTTCTAGTATAATAGGCTACTTGAAATTATGCCTTTTTGGCATGAAGCTGCTTTAATAGGCCTACTTTTCTCATAGGCCTACTGTGATGGGTATCTGTATTTAATACAGTGAGTGAGTTCAAAACATGTTCACATGGTCTTTTTATCCTTCATAGTTTTTCAATATGTTGTAAGAAAACAAGATGGTGGCTTCATGAATTTTGATGAAAAAAACACAGAAAATGTGCCACTGCCAGGCCCTTTCTGAGGGGGTTGCCATGCATAACTTTGAACGTTACTCAGCAGAGGTGTTTGTTAGGATGGCAACATGGACTCCAAGAAAGCTCCGCCCCTAAATCTGCCCAGGGGGTCTGTAGCGCCCCCCTAAGTCATGGGCCTATGGGGCGGGACCAGCATAAAGTTGAAGCTACAAACTCCAATTTTTTTTTGGGTGTGTATGTCACTAAGACAAGCAAAAATGTCTAAAGGATGCCATGGCCACTCCCAACAGGAGGTCATAGGATGTGATAGGATTGGGGGCCACATGCCCCGCCTCGAGCCGTAGGTGCGAGGGCCCAAGACCGCCACTTGCGGCTTTAATTTAAGTTGTTCTTATGTTGTTTTAAGTTGTTTTACACACACACACACACACACACACACACACACACACAGGTTTTTGGTGAAATGTTACATGTCGGTAATGTGGGGAGGAAAGGGATGTTATTACAGTAGTGAAAATGGAGGACTTTAAAAATCTGCACTTAGCCTGAACGTTTCTACAATTGTGGTTTTCAGTGACTTAAATCTGTAAACAAAAGGTTAAATGCAGTGTTTCAGTATGTTCCAATTGAGAAAAAAGGTCTTGTTTGTCACTTTGCTCCCATTAACCAGTGTGTCTTTCTTCTAGACCTGAAATCAATTGAAGAAAAAGCAGCAACGATTAATGGGTGAGTGTTCATATTTGAATGCCATTTGATGCAGCTGAGGAACATTATTCGTGGTCAACGCCCATGATTGGGAGTTTTATTATATAAACTGAGGTTTCACTATCACTTCCACTTCTACCAACAATGTCAATAATTTGGGTCTCTCTTGTGCTCCAACCACCCCATCCTCCCCTTTTCAGTCATCTGCTGAATGTGGACGTGTAAAGACTGTGGTGTCACCAAATTACGCCAATCTCAACTGCTGAATCATTACAAACTTCAGCATAGCCATTTTGGACGCCGCCGTGGCTATCCTTGTCCGTATTCAAGCTGCCCTTGTTCCTCTGCCACCTGGAATTCCCTTAAGACCCATTTGTCAAGAAGCCACCCAAGACTGAACCCACACAAGGACAAGCAGACAACTTTGAGATGCCTTTTGTGTGAATACAAACAAAATTCAACTCTGAACGAATATTTGCAGCACTTAACGCAGCATTTGAAAAACCATGAGACTTTAACTTGCATTTTTCAAAGTTGCTCGTACAAAACAAATGTCTATGGTTCATTCAAGACTCATCGGTACAGAAATCATAGGTTGGCCTCTGTAAGTGATTTAAAAGCTGAACTTACTCTGCGAGCACAACAAACCCACCATTCCTCTGACGACATTAATGCCGATAATTTACACGAGGATTTTTCAGAGAATGAAGAAGCTTGTTCAGCCTTTGACACTGAAGACTTGTCCAGTATAGAACACAAAATTGCTTCAGTGCTATTGAAACTAGAGCATGTTTTCCTGGTCCCTAGTGTGGCCATCGATTATCTTTTGCAGGAGCTGCACTATTTGATCAGAGTAGTTTCAGTCCCTGTAACCTATGACACCATAACCCAGCTACTGCAGGAATATAACTGCCAAGTTGACATTGCAGTGGTACAGGAGTTAGCCTCTGTCCTGTGTCAATCAAGTCCCATTCAAAGCGCAGTTGGAGATACAGGTCCTCTCTCTACATCTTGGAAAAGAAAGGTATACTACAAAAATAATTTCAGTGTTGTAGAACCGGTGGAGTATGTGCTAGACCAAAAGAATAAAAGGTCATTCCAGTATGTCCCAATACTCAAGGCATTGCAGCAGATTCTGAGTTGCCAGTCAATACTGGATAAAGCTATTAATTTAAAATTTCGTCACGTGGGGGGTCATGGACCGAAATATACATGTTTTTTTGATTCACTCAACTTTCAGCAGAACGAATTGCTCTCTAGTGAAACTGCAATTTCATTAGTATTGTATGCTGATGAATTTGAGGTGTGCAACCCTCTTGGCACATCCAAGAAAATACACAAGATCTTGGGTGTTTACTGGATTTTAGGTAACTTACCTCCAGGGTATCACTCATCCCTGTCGTCCATTCATTTGGCTGCTTTGATAAATAGTAATGATGTTAAGCAGTATGGGTATGAAAAAGTGCTTGAGCCTCTGTTAGATGATCTTGTCACGTTGGAGCAACATGGAGTTTATGTCTCTAAGCTGGGAAAGACTTTAAAGGGCACTGTTCAGTGCATTGTTGCTGACAATCTCGGTGCACATAGCATCGCGGGATTCGTGGAGAATTTCTCAGGGACATATGTGTGTAGATTTTGCACAGCAAAGAGTGAAGAATTTCAGACCATAGAAGTTAATTCAGGAGCATTTTGTCTGAGAACCAAGGGTGTTCACGCTGCTCATCTTGAGGCTGTGAGAGAAGAGGAAGTACCTCATTTTGGTGTGAAAGGGGTTTGTGTGTTATCAGAGAGACTATCATACTTTAATGTGACTACAGGTTTTCCCCCTGACATAGCACATGACCTCTTTGAAGGTATTATCCCTGTTGAAGTAGCTTTGTGTTTGGCTGTCTTTGTAGGTAAAAAATATTTTACATTGCACAACCTGAATGAAGCAATCCAAACATTTCCCTTCAAGTGGAGTGATAAAAATAATCGTCCCCATCCTGTGCCTCTTGCATTTTCAACAAAGAAAAGGATTGGGGGGAATGCACACGAGAATTGGGGTTTAGTGAGATTCCTACCCCTGTTGATTGGAGACAAGGTCCCTGCTAATGAACCTGCCTGGCAGGTCCTTACTGATTTGAAGGATATTGTGGACCTTGTAGTTGCACCTTTTCACACCAAAGAATCTGTAGCTTATTTGGATAGTAAAATATCTGAACACAGACTGAGATTTCAAGAAGTTTTCCCTGATCAAAAAATTCTGCCCAAGCACCACTACCTGGAGCACTACCCCCAGCTTATTGAGCAGTTTGGTCCCCTGGTTGAGCTATGGACGATGCGCTTCGAGTCTAAACACGGCTTCTTTAAAAGGGTTGTGCGTCACACGAACTGCTCCAAAAATGTTCTCCTATCATTGTCACAGCGACATCAGTTTCATATGGCCCATCATCTGCACCTGTGCAGCTTACCGACATCAACTCTGAAAGTTGGAAATGTTTCTTCCATTCCCATTGATGTTCTGTGTGAGGAAATATCATGTGCTGTGAAGGAGAAGCACCCAAACTTGGATGTTCTGTGCATGGCGGAAAATGTGACTTATGAAGCCTATAATTACAGGAAGGGCATGATCATTTCACATGGGGAGCTTGCAGGCTTGCCAGAGTTTTGTGAGATCATTCAGATGTTCATTCTCCAGGAAAAGCCACTTTTTGTTGTCAGACAGCTTGATGCATGGTACACAGAACATTACAGAGCTTTTATACTGACCACGTCGGCTAGAGAAATTCTTCTTCTGGAACACCACAGTCTTAATGACCCATACCCACTGGCTGACTACACGATTCAGGGGAGGCGTCTGGTGGTTCCAAAAAGATATATCCACGTTTAAGGTGACATTGTGACTTATGTTTTAAAATGTGTATGATTATACTGTGGTTATTAAGAGGGCTGCACGATTCTGGAAAAAAAGCGTAGAATTTTTTCTTGACTGATTTTTTTTTTTTTCTTGATAGAAATTAAGAACGATTTTCTGAACGATTTTTTTTTCCAAAGTTAAATCTATTCAACTCTGATCCATTCTCGATTGGTTTATGGAGAAAGCTTGCTGTTGCGTACAATCACATGATGCGCAAATGCTTTCATGGTTGGTTGAGTTGGCAAGCAACAGCAATAAACCTTATGGAAGCAGAGGAAACGCGGCTCATGATGAAAAAAATAACAAATGTAAACCTGAAAAAATCCTTCAAAAAGTGAATCGTGTATATGTGTGAATCGGTATCACGATTTTTTAAAACGATTAATCGTGCAGCTCTAGTTATTACTGCCTGAACCGTTAATTTAATTTCTGTGCATTATGACACGTTATTCGTTGGAGAGGGAGGAGAAGGAGCGGGAGGTGGGAAAGGAGATTTTTTGCGGGGGGGGTTGAAAGTGGAGTGGCAGAAGGTGAGTAGAGGAGGGAGATGGATGGAGGGGAAGGAGGACAAAGGCGCAGCATGGGGTAGGGGGGAGGTATGTAGAGGGGATGGAATGAATGTTTTTTTTTGGGGGGGGGGGTGACCTCAAAAGGAGGAGGGGGGAAAATTTCATTCGTTGCTCTTTGATAACTGCTTAAATGATGTGTCCACTTAACATTCAAAGCCACATGAATAATCTTATTCTCTCTCCCTGTCTTTCAGGCTCTTAAGCATGGCTGTGAAGAGGGCTGCAAAGCTGCTGGTTTTTCTTAATGAAGATGACAAAAGGAAAATGTTACTGCCAAATGGGATTCCAGAGTCTGTGGACCAGCTTGTTGATGATGTGAGGGAAGCTTGTGGATTAAAGGGAAACTTTAGGATCCAGTACCAGGACAAAGACTTTGGTGACATATTTGTTAATTTAACATCTACTACCGAACTTGAGGATCTGTGTACAATCAAAGTGATCCCTTTGCCTGATGATACACCTCCTGCACATGGAGCCGTCAATGTTAGCTGCTGTAGTGATGATGGCGTTTCCGGTTCCATTTCCGGCGATACTGATGACACATTAATTCTCTCGTCACCCACCTCTGGTCATTCTTCAAGGGCAGAGCAATGGCCAAAGGAGTTCCCCATTCCAAGCTTCTCCTATGACACTGAAGTCCAATTAGAGAGAGGAAACGCTGCCTTTAAGGCAAATGGAACAAGATTGGCTGTCGGTCCGAGGATGAAGTCAGACATTTTGGAAAAGTTGTCTGATCAAATCTATAAGTATAAAGCTTACCCAAACAATGCAGACGTTTGTGAGGTTTCAGAGGCACTGATCAAGAAGCATCCCTGTTTGGCAGAGCCAGGATCCTGGAATGGCTGCTATGGGTGGACACAGAGACTTAAAACCAAGATGGGAAACCTTCGTACCCACCTGAAGGGACTTGGATGCCCTGAGCTAGCAGTCAATTCCCTAAAGACCAAAGCTACAGCTGACGCCTATCCAGCAAAAAATGTGAAGCGACCTAAACGTGGTGAGGCCAACCATGTGCCGTCCTACCCAGTTGGCGAGACTGCAGATAATCTTGAAATGGAGCGACAGGTACTTCTGAAGGAGGTGAAGAAACGGAACAATGGGAAGATCGTACGTGAGAAAATGGCCAAGACATTTGCTCTCCGTCGCCAAGAAATTGTGGAAAAACAGCCCAGGGTGGAAGAACTCCAGGAGCGGTGGCCAGCGATGTTTCTAGAAGATGAGGTAGGCTCACTGTCAAAATCTGTTAACTCTATTCCAGGGTCAAGTCAACAAACAGCCAACACTGTTTCCCTATGTGTGTATGTGTGTATATATATATGTATATGTAAGAAGAGTTTGGTTCAAAAACGCACTAAAAGCCATTTTAATACATTTTTCTATTTTTAATTTTTTTAATCCAATTTTATGATGGCATCAGGAAAATTGGAACTGGGATAATGTTGTTTACATTTGTTCTAAAAATAACACATTATAAAGCAGATCTCTGATATTAACAATGGACAATAAAAACACTTGGGGCCTAATTAGAGATGCACCGAAAAAATTCGGCCGAAAACGCAAAAAAATTACACATTCGGTTTCGGCCGAATATCAATTGAGTGGCTGAATAAGAGGCCGAATAGTAGAAACATGAAAATTAGAATTAAAATGGGTATTTCTGAAACTAATTTCACTTGTACTGCAACATTTGAAGATTTCAATTCAAATAAACGTTTATTTTCTTTGAAAAATATGTCTTAACATTTATTGAAGGCTGTTAATTTCAGTGAAAAACCTAACATTTGATACATTTTAATTGACCTTTAATATTCAGTTTCGGTATTCGGCCTAGCAATTAATTACTGTTCGGTTTCAGCCACAAATTTTCATTTCGGTGCATCTCTACACATAATTTTTGAATATTTTTGAAAACTGAGTGTGTGTTTTGGAACACAACTCTTCATATGTATATGTATGTGTATGTGTGTACATTTTTGTGCATGTATGATATTTTTTGAGCTTTGTATGCCTTTATTTGTGACAGGACAGTGAGAGAGACAGGAAGCAAGTGGGGAGAGAGATGGGGAAGGATCGGGACCAGCCACCACACCGCCCATTGTCCTGATCTTTTTCAACTTTGCCATTTGTATCCCTTAACATGAAATGTGTTGTCTAATCTGTGTTTCAGATCAATGCGGAATTTCTAAGGATCACAACAGTACCACTACAAGCACGGTTCTTTGCTGGTTTGGATAAGAAGAGCAGTCAGCTTCTTCAGGTCCTGAGGAAAAAAGGTGGTGCCATCGGGGAGAAAATCAGAGACGTCCTTAAGCCTTTGGATCAGGTATGAATTACAGATGTATTGCATTGGAACTCCTCTTTTATCAGTTCAGTTCTCTAGTGAGTTGAAAGCTGATCTGTATTTTATCTTTTGATATGGCTTTGTTGCTACAGGGTGTCGACTTGAACAGAAGAAGAGAGTGCATCCTGAAGTCACTTGTGATCTACCTGGGTGAAGAAGTTGGGCATCTGATCAAAGAGTACCTGGTAAGTGACTGCTCTGAGATCAGGGTGTTTTCTGGCAGAGTAGTCGTTGTAGAGGGGAGGAGAACCAGTCTCATTCTCTGACATAAAATTGGACAAAAGCTCTCCAGTTGTACATGACAAAGGATTTATACATTTATTTCCAAATTACAAAAGTATTTTTAAAAGGACATTGCCAAAAGTACCTGCTCACCTGCCTTAACTCACATGAACTTAAGTGCTGTCCCAGTCCTAACCCATAGGGTTCAATATGATGCCAGTCCACCTTTTGTAGTTATTACAGTTTCAACCCTTTTGTGAAGGTTGTACACATGATTGGTCAGTGTCTTTCAAGGAATGTTTGATCATTTTTACAAATGCACGTTGGTGAGGTCAAACCCTTATGTTGTTTGAGGAGGGCTGGTTCAAAGTCCCCCGCTCTAGATTGATCCACAAAGGTATTATAGTCAGTTTTGGGTAAGGACTCTGCACAGGACTCTCATCCATTTCTTTATGGACCTTGTTTAATCTGCTGGTGCACAGTCATGTTGAAAGAGGAAGAGGGCCATTTCAAGCTGTTCCCACAAGGTTGAGAGCATGGAATTCCATGCTTCCAACCTTGTGAGAACAGGTTAGAAGGGACCTCTCCCTCTTCCAACATGACAGTGCACAAGGAAAGGTGCATAAAGAAATTGATAGCAGTCTGATGTGACTTTTGACTGGCCTCATGAGTCCTTACCTGAACCTGACAAAACACCTGTGGGAGGATTTAGACCTGGGATTAAGACCCAGTCACCCTCAGCCAAAATCAGTATTTGAACTCACTAATGGCCATTTGTAAAAATGGTTAAAATCCCTAAAACCTCTATCCCCAACCTTGTGGACAGCCTTCACAGAAGAGTTGAAGTTGTAATAGCTGCAAAATGTGGACCAGCATCATATTGAACCCTATGAGTGAGGAGTGGGATGGTTCATAAGTGAGTCAAGGCAGATGAGCAAATACTTTTGGAAATGGTATTTATACAAGAAAAAGCAGGGTTTTTTTTGTAGAAAATGGTTTCAGTGTTTTCATTTAAACAGGAAAAAAATGTGCCCTGAGGAAGGTCTATGACCGAAAGCTAGGCCATTAAAATGAGCAAAAGGATCTAAGTGTGCAGACATTTTTTCTTGTTTAAACAGTCTTTTGGTTTTGTTTTGCACCTTTTAATCGTGAGTGCGGTGGGATCTACTTAAATAGTGTTTTCATTTGATTCAGAAGTGTACAGGTGCTGCCCACAAAATTGAGATGATTTAAGATGTGGCTCATGCATCTATAATGAATGAACGTTTAACATTCTTGATGAAATGGTGGAAATAAAACAACTTTTACATGATATTCTAATTTTGTGGGCAGCAGCTGTATGTGCATTAGAATTTGCCTAGAATCTAAATGCCTTTAAACTTAATCAATTGGGTCAAATTTTGTGGAAATCGTTTTACAATTTACTATGGATATTTATGCAAGCCTTTTATAGACAGTTATCGCTTGGCCATGTGTCTTGGCCTCAGAACAATGAGTAATCCCCCTCTCCCCTTCATGGGGAATTATCTGATTTTAGGTTGTCCAAAAGGAAGAAGCGGAGGCAGAACTTCAAAATGCTGCCATGGCTATCTTTGTTCTCCGTGATGACGATCTTTCCCCTCCACAGGACATCTCCCTTGTTATTGATGGTGTTGAAGTACTCAACAACTTGGTCTCCATTGCATCGGCTTGTGCCATGCTTTTTGGCCTGACTTACGCAGTCAACCTGAGTTACCCATTGGAACTCAAATATACATTTGAAACATTTCAAAAAATCATCATGGATATTGAAAGTAGGCAAATGTCAAAAAGAGTTCAGAATCTCTCTGCTAAGCTGCAGGACTGAACTTGTAACCAGTCTGAGATAACAGGGCCACTGTTCTTTGACAGTCA
>JANZLB010000025.1:7582512-7594402 GCA_026167865.1 Notarius quadriscutis | reverse complement strand
TGAATGCTGTAATTAAATCAAAAGGTGCTTCAACAAAGTATTAGTTTAAGGGTGTGCACACTTATGCAACCAGCTTACTGTACGTTTTTTATTTTTTATGTTTTTCTCCCTAACATATTTGTTTGTTTGTTTTTCAATTGAATTGTACAGGTTATAGATCACATTAAAGGTGGGAAAAGTTTTGAAATTACTGTATTTATCGTAGTCTCATTTTTTTTACATCAGAATAACCTATCATTTTAACGGGGTGTGTATACTTTTTATATCCACTGTAGCTTCGTCAATCACATCATCATCATCCAATCACATAGCTACAACACACTCATGAATGTGAATATATACTCACATTTGTCCTACAATTAACTGAGAAACATCTCTGAACAGCTGTGTCTGTGTCAGTGATTGTTTGCTCCCAGATTGACCTGCAAGGCAGAATCTCTTCGGCAGCAGAGCTCTACATTAATTCAACCTTCTTTGGTACAGACAGATCAAAACCTAACAAGAGCGCTTTAATATTATGCAAATATAAATAAATAACTTTGATGAATAAAAGGGACCGTCTACATTACTCTGAGAGAAGTCATGCCTTTGTCAGAGTTACTGACAAAAAAAAAAACAGAAAAGTTGGACAAATAAAGATAATAACAACAGAGATAACGCAGTAAGAAAAGTCATTAATGTGACAAAATGTGTATATAATTATAAATAAATAATGAGCCCTTTTTGCAGGGGGGTGAATCACAGCTGTGCCAGTATTCAGTATAACCATAATCTTGCTTGTGTGATATTGGTTAAATTGAAAAGGAAATATCGCACATATGCATTGTTCATACCGAGTCATCCTCTACTGATTCGGTACTTAGTTGGTATCATAAATATTCAGAAAAACCTTATAGAAAGATATGCTGAGAGTAGAATCAAGATGAGTCCACACCAATACTATGAGGACAATTGAAGTCAATTAAATTAATTTATTGGTTCGTGATGTACTTATTATGCACAATTTGCTAACTAAATTACACCAATTACAGTACTAAGGGAAATTTATTTATAAGTCAAGGTTACTGTCACAAATCAGGATGGATTTTATCATGCTTTCTTCTCTTCCTTTGGCAGGCTGGACAGCAGGGTGGCACTCTGTGAGAAAGGGTACTTAATCAGCCTGAACCTGAGACAGCTGTCATGGTGCCATGAGGCTCTGCCATGGCAGGCATTAATGAGGGCTGTGCCACATAAGCTGTATCTTTGAACACCGACCTTGGTAGCTCAAACACTTACAAGCTCTGTCCATGTCTGCCAGCTCAATACAGTGTAAACTGTGTGCCGTCAGCACAGCATGAGTGAAGTCTTATTTCAAAGGTCTGCCAGGTCAGTCATGTGATTCATTGCGTGAAATATTATGTAATTATGTAATTATGATAAAAAAAACTGTAGACTTCTCAGGCAGAGGTGGCACTTGCGCAAAACTCAGGTGCAAGCTCAGACAACATCATTTCTGACATCACATCACATGAGAATGTACAATAAGTCACCCAAATTTTTTATTTGGTGACAGAATGACTGTTTATAGCTCCTATAAGATAAGTGTTGGAATTAATGCTTCTTTCTTATGTTCCATAACAAGAAATGTAACTACAAATGTTTGAAAGCCTAAAATTTATCATTCCTTTGTTTTGCTATTTGACATCATTGGTTAAATTATATGTGTTTATTATTTGGCTTATTTGAGTTTTTTTAAATAATCAATTAGTGTTAGATTTCTTTTAATGATATTGTTAATTATAAGAAAAAGAACAACAACACCTTTATTCATCACACGCTTGTGAAATTCCTCTCTGCATTTAACCCATCTGAAGCAGTGAACACACACATGTGAGCAATGAGCACACACATATACCCAGAGCAGTGGGCAGCCATACTAACAGCGTCCGGGGAGCAGTTGGGAGTTAGGTGCCTCGCTCAAGGGCATCTCAGCCCAAGTCCGTCCCATATTAACCGAACCGCATGTCTTTGGACTGTGGGAGAAACCAGAGCACCCGGAGGAAACTCACACAGACATGAGGAGAACATGCAAACTCCACACAGAAAGGCCCCCACCGACCTCGAACCCAGAACCTTCTTGCTGTGAGGCGACCGTGCTAAACACTTACACTCCCCACAGAATAATATTGTTTCGTCATCAGCCACTGCCAAACATGTGAATCTACTACAGAGAGGTATGAGATCCAGTGTAATTGGCTCTTCTGACTGAAGAAGTGATGTCCCTATGAGAAAATCAGGCCATAAAAATAGGACAGACCAAAGACCCTGACCATTTTTTTTCAATGAGTACTAATGTGAACCAATAACAACTTGGTGGTATTTTACATCAACCAAAAGGGAAGCACAAAAACACAACAAATTCTGAGGTAGGCAAACAAAGTCTGGAAGTAAGCAGATGTACACCTCCTGTCTTTGAGAGCTGCATATCTACAATCTGATAACATCAGGACATCATGTAGACTGTCTAACGGCAAGCCTGGATTGGCAAGTCCACAAGAATGGCTACCTCTTTGTCCAGAGTTTACAGATGTTGCGTCATTGCACCCCATGTGCTCTATAGTGAGGTTCAGTGATTCTTACCTTCAATAAAATCCACCATTAAGACTCAATGCAATTCTTATCTCAAATAGAAGACAATATAGAAGAAGAAGAAGAAGCAGATGAAGAAGCCTTTATTTGGTCACATGTACACTCAAGGACAGCAAAATTTATCCTCTGCATTTAACCCATCTGAAGCAGTGTACACACAAGTGAGTAATGAGCACACACACATAGCCAGAACAGTGGGCAGCTAGGCTACAGCGCCCGGGGAGCAGTTGGGGGTTAGGTGCCTTGCTCAAGGGCACTTCAGCCATGATACAGAGGGAGGGGTAAGTCCTGTTCATTCACTCAGTTCCCCTTACATTTTCCTTGCCGGTCCCGAGAATCGAACTGGTGAAATTCTCACCCCAGTAGAGTACAGTATGAGAATGTTGAGTGGTTCCTATCCTCAATAAAGAACAGCATCAGTGCAAGAGTGAGTTTCTATCTCAACAGCATAACAGTATCAATACCTTGAGTGATTCTCAAGGTATTCCTTAGATGGGATTGGAGTATAATAATAATAATAATAATAATAATAATAATAAAAATAATAATAATAATAATAATAATTTCAACTTATATAGTGCCATTCTCACACCCAAGGTCGCTTTACAGTTGCAGATAAAAAAGTAATATGTCCACAAAAAGAGGGTCAGGATGTAATTCCAGTTGCGTAGCTACCCACAATCCCACCAAAAGGTGCGAAGGTATGTCCCACACCACCTGCAAAGCCCCCGTGATGCTGCCAGGCAACATCGTTCAGAACACTGCACCATCGATCCACAAAGCGAACACAAACACACCGCTGCAAAGAGTGCTGGGAAGTCCCAAACTGCCTGTACAGCCACCACAATGCCACCGAGCAACATCGCTTGGAAAACCACGCCAAGCACAGAAGCATCGCTGCACAGAGTGCTGGATAACCCCGATGTTAAAAAGAGCAATGAGCTCATTGCAGTCCATAGCGAGGGGCACAGGCATCACCCATGGTGGCCAAAGGCCTGGAGAGAACCGACACCCAAAACTGGGTCTGGAGTGATGGCACAACCAGCGGACAAAACATTCAAACAAAGAACAAACATCAAACCATACAATCACAAAAAGAAAGACAAAGGGGAGAAAAAGGAAAAATAAAAAGCTCCAGGGAGAAGCAGCAGCCAAAATGCGCAGAGCGTACTCTCAACTGGAAATGATCAGTGATTATAAATCCTAGTGACATACAGTGTGGTATTCCTCCTATTTAAGTGTCATCAGGATGTGTTATGACAATTTCTTACCACTCCACTAATTCCAAAATAAACTGATCTGGTAGTCCAGAATGAAAGAAAGTAGAATGGAGGTTTAGATATGTACCTGTGGTTCTACAACTGAGTGAAAGACCACCAGCCCATCTTTTATAGGTTACCCATGTGGGGTCACAGTCATAGAACCATGGGTACATATGTAACCTTCCAATTTTATATTCAAGAAAAGCAAGTCACCTGGAAGTCAGTGGGCTCAGTCCCAGGGGCCTGGATCCTGATTGTCAACCCTATGTCCTCAGAGGGGTCCGTATCTACAGAATCAGGATCCTCTTGGAGTTCTTTGTCACTGTATCTGTTTAACTCTGAAATCTTTGTTTGGTCACTGAGGATATTATTCAGACTTGGTCCTTATATAAACAGGAGAAATGGCATACAGTGAATGGTTGGTCATCTAAACATATGATATAAACTTAATTATTATACATACAGGACACTTTTTTGACGGCAACATGCGTTCTGTTCCCTTTGCTAGAAGGGTTTCATTTATTTGGTTTGATAGCAGGCAATATTGTTAGCATGTCATTATCCTACATGTATTACATTACTCTACCCAATGGAGAATGAGCGTTGAATATGGTTTACGATATTGCATGGCTGTCAAGACAACATGACGTCACACGTTGGAGACGTAAAACTTCCGCACTATTGAGCAACTGGGACAATTTGTAAACAAACATGTCCACCAGCTTTGCTTCGTGAAATATGAAAGATTTTAAGAATTTTGAAAGAGAAAGATGCATTGTACACCCAAAAATAATATTGGCTGCCTTTTTTTCATGGTATATCAGATATATTCCATTCAGCTACTCGTCTTCGACTCATTCAGTATCAGGCTAGCTGAATGGAATATATCTGATACATCACTCAATGTCAACCAATATTATTTAATTATGATATTTTGGGATTGCATCTTTTAAAATTATTACTTGACCAGTTTCTCACACATTCCACTGGTGTTGTCTGATGGTGATGTGCTCCGTGTGCTGGTCGTGACATTAGTGATTTGTTTATATCAGTAAATTAGATGTTAACGTGGCCTACTGGAATGTGATATTTTAATTACCGATTAAAATTTCAGTCATAAAATTGTAAACTAGTTCATTTTTGAGAAGGCGAGCTTAGTTCAAATTTCTAAATTGTGAACAATGAACATGAACTAGTTCATTTTAATCTTTGAACTAGCTGTCATTCAATGTGAACTTGCACAACACTGATAATTATCCTTACCCTAATGCTGCAGAATTCTCCAATCTGATTGTCCAGAAGGTGTTGATTAATATTCTACAACATCACTTCTGATAGTAGTTTCAATCACAAGTTTATATGAATCCATGTCTTGTAAAGCACGAACTACAGCTACAGATTAAAACTCACAGGGTTGCTTAACAAGAAAAAAAAAGCATATAACTGATATAATTTATCATTCATGTCGATGTTTAATTTTCGGGTTGATTATTTTCCAACAAAGGGACTTTTATTCCTTATTTATCGATTGCAATGAGTCTCTCTTTACCAGAGAATAGCGAATCTTCGCCAAGCTGATGAGTTCTTGATCTGCAGGAGAACACATATTTAGACCAATGGGCAGGAGTTTCTTCAGAGCAGCTACAATCAGCGAGGTTTGCACCGAGTAGCGATCACCACGCCGTTTCTTCTTCGTACGTTCTGCATCAGCGCCACCACCCTGTAAAGATCTCATGTAGTTAGATGATACACAGGAATATTCTTGAAGAGTCCTATTCCTGGGCAATGCATAGCATTTTTATTTTACCCTGGTATTGGGTGAAGAAAAAAAGTGTTTTTATACATATATACACACTATGTGGCAATACAAAGAAAGTTCCAATGTATCAGCTATATTTACTTGAATATAATACATTGAATTGTACACTACAGTATTTCTACATCACTCTTAAAAGAAAACAACAATAACAACAACACACTTTTGTAACATGCTGAAAAAGTTAAAAAAAAATATATTTTTTAAAGATCTACCACAAAAATACTACTATATGCAAGAAGAAAAAAGTTCCAAGATTTCAGTGATATTTAGCTGAAAATAAAATACTGAAATGTAAAATATTTCTAAATTGCCCATTTTTTTAATTTTGTAGCACGTGGCATTTTCATTTTTTCTCTTTTTCCTTTTTTTTTTACATTATATATTTTTTTTTGCAAAAAAGAGTGACGGTTGTTTATAAGAAAAAAAAAGCTGCAAAAAAAAAGTTCAAAAGATATTGAAAAAAAAATCTACCATAAAAATACTACTGATGGAAAAAAAATTTCTAAGATTTCAGTGATATTTACCTGAAAATAAAACATTGAAATGTTAAATATTTCTACATTGCCCATTTTTTTTATTTTGTAGTATGTGGCATTTTCATTTTTCCTCCTTTTCCATATTTGTTTTAATTTAAAAATTTCCATGATAGCAATTTATTTACTGATTTATTTACCTATCTATCTATTTATTTATTTATTTTTTTAAGAATGAGGGTGATTTGTGTTGTGGGTCAATGAACAATGTTACTGTACTATTCTTCTTTCGGGTAACACCATGCTTTTCAGGCAAATGTTAAACAATAAAACCCAACACAAGCTAATACAGTGCATAAAACTTGGGCATTGCAATTGCAGAAATGCATTTTAGAGGCAGCAGGAGTTAGAAATGAAAGAGCAGCTTGGAGAAAATGTTGCTACACACCCCACATTTCCCGTGTTAGTTCCCCACCCTGTGGCATAGCACACTCAAAAACAAGCATCAGGCTACAGGAACCTTCTGTCTCACCCTGAACCCTTGCATTCCCCTACACATACAAATATACACAATCCACTGCTGCAAGTGCAGGTGCAGGACCCAATTACTGACCGTTATCTGCTGCTGTGTGAGGGTGTGTGTGTGTGCATGTGCTTATGTGTGTTATGCAAGGAGGGACCAGAGATCACAGGTAATGCTTCATTTATGACCATCTTCCAGCCCAGAAGCAAAGTGTGTGTGATTCTCAAGCCTGGCCTCCTTAAATCAAGAGGATATAAGCCCATAGACATTTAAAGAGGATTGAGTGGGTGAGTTGGGTGACATCATCATCTACAGCTAGGGAACACTTTAGCCCTGCATAGTAAGAGTGACATAACCATGTCATAAAGGTTTCATGGAAAATGGCACACGCTGTCATAAGTTTATTACCTCTGCCAACTTTGTTGGAAGAGGTTATGTTTTCACCTCCATTTTTTTGTTTATTTTTTGTGCCCAATGTAACTCAAAAAGTAGTGAATGCATTTTGATGAAATTTGGTCGAAAGGTGAGCCATGGGCCAAGGAACAATTGATTCGATTTTGATGCAAATCTGGGTATGTATGCAGATCCAGGATCCAGATGTGTGTGCAGATTTGGGATTGTTTAGTGTTTTCAACGTATCTCGAAAAGTAGTGAACAGATTTGGGTAAAATTTGGTGGAAAGGTGAGCCATGGGCCAACGAATAAATGTTTAGATTTTGATGCAAATCTGGATATGTATGCAGATTTGGGATTTTTTTGTGTGTGTTTTCAACACATCTCAAAAAGTAGTGAACGGATTTGGGTAAAAGTTGGTGGAAAGGTGAGCCATGGTCCAAGGAACAATTGATTAGATTTTCATGCAGATCTGGGTATGTTTGCAGATCCAGGATCCAGATGTGTGTGCAGATTTGGGATTTTTTTTGTGTTTTCAATGTATCTCAAAAAGTAGTGAACAGATTTGGGTAAAATTTGGTGGAAAGTTGAGCCATGGGCCAATGGACACATGTTTAGATTTTGATGCAAATCTGGGTATGTATGCAGATTTGGGATTTTTTTTTGTGTTTTCAATGCACCTCAAAAAGTAGTGAACGGATTTGGGTAAAAGTTGGTGGAAAGGTGAGCCATGGGCCAAAGAACAACTGATTAGATTTTGATGCAAATCTGGGGATGTTTGCAGATCCAGGATCCAGATATGAATGCAGATTTGGGATTTTTTTTGTCTGTTTTCAACACATCTCAAAAAGTATGAACGGATTTGGATGAGATTTGGTGGACAGCTTTAGGATTATCCGAAATTCAAGTGATTTGATTTTGATGTTGATAATTTGTGGCTTGGTGGAGGTTTGCACATTACCAAGTGCCCTTCATTTTGTTTAATTATATTACCATTATGAGAATCTATAGAATATTTTTTACTATGGCTATGACCATGGCCATATTTGTTCCCCTAGGCAGGTATCAGTTATTTTATTTTAAATGACATCCCTGTTAAATAGCTCCAACTCTAATGTTTACATGAATGCACTTGTTCTAATATGTCATTTTTTCTGCAACTACGTACACAGCGACTTATTATGGGTGCTCAATATAAAGGGATTCTAAAAAGATGTTTAACTACTGATATGGTAAAGCTTTCTGTGAGGAGGTTTATTTCTGTATGGAGTATATTTACCAATTTAGGAAGGAGTCTTCAGTGTCAGTGCTTGTTGCACTCAAAGGGTTTTTGTTTTCTACCACTGGACAAGTCTTCAGGACTGGATCCAATCAGCACGTGCAATTGCTCATATCCAGTGAATGAGGATAGAATATAGTGCTGTAATTCCTACACCATCATGTTCAGCTCGTATACAGTATTATGTCAATATTGAAATATTTATGGCCCCAACTAACATATCATGACAACTCATGACAGCCTATGACACATGACAAGTTTATGTTATTCTTATGATAACGTTGTGTTATTCTTATGATACAAAGACCAGGTAAAGTGTTACCTAAATCTGCAATCTAGGTCAATTAATTCAAATAAGCTGACTGAAAGCTATTTTAGAAGTACAATGCTTTGTGTGAATTAAAAGGGGGGGTCAGTATCAGATGAGAAATGGGATGAAATTATAAAGTTATGCCCACCCCTTCCACAAACTACCCCCATTTTCCATGATGCCACACTCACAATTTACAAAATATTGTCTAAACTCTATTACCAGATGAATAATGGGCAATGATGTCTGTGAATATTCTCATCCATCCAGGTCATAGTAACCTCAAGAAAATTGAATCAAACGCAACTGGACTTGGTTTTAAGTTTTTGAAGATGTTTCACCTCTCATCCAAGAGGCTTCTTCAGTTCACTTCATCAGCTTGTCTGACTAAACTGGGCTAGTCTAACCAGCTGGTGTGAGTACCCAGGTATTTAACCTCTGTGGAGCTGTTCTCAAGGCCACTGATGTCACTGTTTCTTTGGTGCTCCAGGGTTTGATAAAGTCTTTGGAGTCAACTTTCTTTGTGCTCCATTCTGTTGTAATGACAGTCGTTTGGGGTTGTACGAGTTGCTGGAGTCACATGAGGCCATTTGTGAACAACCATTGTTCTTGGAGGCTAAGCTGTGAAATATTCTGGGTAGGGATGAAAAGACAGCATTGTAAGTGTCTTTTGTAGGTGTCGCAGATCTCCTCCTCCTCTGTTGAGGGATTTCTTTTTCCAATTTCACATTTTGACCCACTGGTTTAGATATGTGGACAACTCATGGGTCAAAAACAAACCCCAAGAGGTGCAAGCATTCACCGAACACATCAACTCATTGGACAGAAACATCAAGTTCACCAGGGAAGATGTTAAGGATAATAGTTTGCCTTTCTTGGACTTCTCCACATTGGAGAAGACAGGGGCCTCCACATTGGGGTATCCAGGAAACCCATACACACACCAATACCTACTTTTTGACTCACACCACACGCTGGAACACAAGCTAGGTGTTATCAGAACCCTACAATCCAAGGCTGATAACGTACCCACCAGCACTCAGGCCAAAGAGGAAAAGAACAAACACCTGAGGGAGGACCTTAAAACGTGTGGTTACCCCAGTTGGACCTTTGTGAAAATGGCAACACGTTTCAGAAAGAACACCAACACTGTAGAAGAGGAGAAGCATAACACGCAGAAGAGTATTGCTATCCTGTATGTGTCTGGGGTATCTGAGAAACTCAGGAGACTCTTTAACAAGCACTGTATCCTTGTATTTTTTAAACCCAGTAACATACTCAGACAAAGACTAGTACACCCCAAAGACCGTATACCACACAACTAGAAAAGCAACCTGGTGTATGCTGTCCAATGCAGCGAAGAATGCTCGGACCTGTACATTGGTGAAACCAAACAACAACTAAACAGATATATGGCCCAACACAGGAGGGCCAACTCTTCAGGCCAAGACTCTGCTGTCTGTTTACACCTAAAGGAGAAGGCACACTTCTTTGAGGACAGCAATGTACACATTTTGGACAGGGAAGACATGATTTGCTAAGACAGGAGATTTCACACCTTAACCTCCAAGAACAACGGCCGTTCACAAATGCCCTCATGTAACTCCAGCAACTCTAACAACCCCACATGACTGTCAGACAGAATGGAGCATGAATGAAGTTGACTCCAAAGACTTTATCACACCCTGGAGCACGAAAGAAACAGTGACATCAGTGGCCTTGAGAACGACTCCACAGAGATTAAATACGTGGGTACTCACACCAGCTGGTCAGACTAGCCCAGACAAGCTGATGAAGTGAACTGAAGAAGCATCTTGGATGAGAGATGGAACATCTTAGTCCAGTTGTGTTTGATTCAATTGTCTTGAAATGGGCAATGATGTATTTGTATTTGTATAAAGAATAGCTAAAAAGATCAGGTGATTAACGGGGAACTCTGCAAGAAAGCTTCACCACCAAAGAAAATGCAACAGGGAAAGAAAATAAAAAAAAAGAATGAGAAAAGAGGTAAACTGCAACGATCTGCAGCAAACAAGATCCAGCAGGTGGCAATCCCATCAAACTCATCAACTCATTGGCAGGGCAATGGGACTCAAACCCAGCAGCAAATGAGCAGCTGAACAGAGTGCCATGATCCTGATCCTGCAAACTAGAGCTGAGAACTTTCATCAAATGCTGTCAAATGCCTGCTCACACACACGCACTGGCAACGGATGAGTTCTTAAAATGCAGCATTTTACAGTACGTTAAGGATTTGTCCACAGCTAAAGGACATCCCTATGATATCTGATTGGCCTCATTACTGTGTATTTCCAATAAAAGTGTGTGTGTGTGTGGGGGGGGTGTTTTTCCTGATGTGCCAGTGTGTGTGTGCAAGTTTGATAGAAAGCCTCGGCGATGTGGTGCCATGCGAAACAGCACAGCTTTTTGTCGTGCAGAAATGTATTCTGACCTCTCCATCCCCAGCCTAGAGAACCAGGCGTCCACACCAGGGCAGAACGCACACACACATACAGAATTCACTGTTAATATCCTGGCTCCACGTGTATTCAGAGACAAAAACAATAATACCAGAAACAACAAGAAATACCGCTGCTGTATACCAACAATTTTTTTTCCTTTGAATAAAGCAAGCAGATGATGACAAAAGAACAAGCGCTTGGTTGCACTGCTAACTAGCTAACTTTTACACAATATTCTCATCTTCTAGCTACATTTCTGACACAAATAGAACAGTATTAAATATTAAGGGCGTGTGACATGAAAAAAAAAAACATGAGCACACTTTAAAAATTCATAAGACAGAGAATAATGCCTATAACAATATTAAGCTTTGCCAACAAAGTTCTACTAAAAATAGCTGTGATAAAAGTGCCTTGCATAAATATGTACCCCCCTGTTACCCTTCGTCTGATTAATACCCTCTTTACCCAGTGACTGACTTTTGGTGAATGGTCTCCTCTAGACAGAGTCATGGTTTTGTCATATCCTTTATCCATCCATCCATTACCTGTTCAGGGTCGCGGGCAAGTTGGAGCCTATCCCAGCTGACTATTGGCGAGAGGCAGGATACATCCTGGACAAGTAACTGCACACTCATCATGGCATCTGGTTTCACTAGAACTCATCTCATTATCTGTAGCTGCTTTATCCTGTTCTGCAGGGTCGCAGGCAAGCTGGAGCCTATCCCAGCTGACTAC
>JANZLB010000025.1:6283396-6301589 GCA_026167865.1 Notarius quadriscutis | reverse complement strand
GGCTGCCCACTGCTCTGGGTGTGTGTGCGTGTGTTCACTGCTTCAGATGGGTTAAATGCAGAGGATAAATTTCACTGCGCTTGAAGTGTGCATGTGACGAATAAAGGTTCTTAATATATTACAGAGCATATTTCAAACACTCATAACTTGCTATAGCAGTGACAAAACAGCAATCAAAAATGCGTTCCGATATTTAATAAAATGAGAATTAGAATTTTGATAAAAAAAAATTTGCCTTCAGTTCCCCTTTAAGAAGCCTGCCCTGGAGATATTAACATCAAGTCTCATCTTGTAACATCTAACCAGGCTGGAGAAGCATGAAGACCATCTTAAACCCTCCTCCATGCAGAACATTAAGCTCATGCTGTGTCGGAGAGTTTGTCCATGAGACTCTTGCTCATCGCTTGTTCATTAGAGATTGTCATCTACTCTGGATTTCTGTAACACGTACTGTATTTGTAAAATTAGGGTGTTGAAGCACATTTATATTCATAGATTTGTATGAGTGGACATCCAGAGACTGAAACGGTTATTGAAAAACACTGCTTTGATACCATGGATGGGACCAAATTATGAATTCATCTTTGTGGGAGTCTCTTTAAAAAAAAAAAAAAAAAAGGGGAACAGTGCATGGACGTGGCGAGTAAATATATAAATAAATATAAATAGCCTAACAAGTGCACTTTCCGTGAGTGAGAGGATTCATGGCTCGTTAGGCTATACGTACACACGGAGTAGTCTTTTTTTATTGGTTTTTTTGTTTTTGAACATATAGTATTCCTACAGCCTACACTTTAAACAAAGGGAAAATGCATTCTACTAGTAGAAAGTAAAAGTCATTCTCTTGCCATCACACAGACGAAATAGACCAAAGTGGTCCGTTTTCAGCAGGCTGTGGTCATGCTCCAGGAACCCATGATGCTGACGTCCGATGTCCTTTCTTTATCCATGATTGGACGAACGGAAACCGAAACGCATCAGTGGCCTTTTTTTCAGTGGCATGGTAGCCAGTAGTCTCTAACTTATTGATCTTTTTCTTGAAAACTTAACCAACGGATGAAGCCAAGGTCAAGTGGTGGTTCTTCTGAAAGGATTAACGTGCGCGTGTGTTAACATTGGCGAGCTCTTAAAGGATAGTTTGCGCACATAGTGGCGTGATGGTGCTGCCTTCACGAGAGTATGCACCTAGCTGTAATGTGTTCTTTTGGAAAACATGTTTTTTTATTCTTATTATTTCAGGCTATTTGTCTAACATATTTGATTTGTTTATTCAGTAAATAATAATCATACAAACACTATACAACCAGGATAACACATGAAAGTAAAATTGCTTATTTCCAGTGTGGTCCTATTAGTCACGATAACATAAATATTACTCGGTATATTGAGGGGAAAAAAAAAGAGCTTTCTTTGTGATTAAAATATAATGATGCTGCACTTTTAGAGGCCCCCACAGATATATGATTTTACTGCTTTCATGGGAGCCAGTCCTCACTCTCTGGGCGCTCAGCTCCCACTGGCTGCCACGTAATTCAAGCCATGGTTGGGATCAGGTGTGTGTATACAATTATGTTTTTGTCCATTCTCTTAAAGGGGCGACAATCATTTTAGATATAACTGTGTATCGGTGCATTGTGAGAACAATGAAAGTAATCCTTGAATTAAAAACAAAACGATCATTAAGACCTTTGTGTTGCGTCTATACCTTTCTGTGCACGGGTGATTTGGACCGAAATGAAAATATTGTCGAAAATGTCTTAAAACCCATTTTATCATGAACTGGTTCCCTCTACTGTGCATCACAGTTGTCATAGCAACAGAACCATTTGCTTTTACTTCCTGTTCCAGTGCCGCTTTGCCTCATTTGCCCCAATTAGTGTGTCAACTTTTACTTTTTTCTTTATAGTTTTGCCCTCGTTTCTCTTTACCCGTTTTCCTATTTCGGTCCTTTAGATGATATCTGTTTACGGACATCCTCGTATGCCTCATATTTGTGACCCATTTATGTAAACACCTGCACGAAAATCCTGAGTTTAACTAGTTACACCGAAGCAGGTCATCATCTGTTAATGCTATATTTTCGTAGCACATGCTGGCTGTTTCTGCCCATGGCTGTGTCACTGTGTCTCACCGCATTAATGAGTTTCTGCGTGCAGTCTGCAGTAACGCTGTGCAGGTGTGTGAGGTGGGAGCGCATCAGAGCGACACTGCGCAGCGTGTCCTGGCACAGCGGGCAGCGGAGAGTGGGCTGCACAGCATGCTGGATCATCACATGACTCCTCAGACGGCCGAGATCAGCGTGAGAAAAGCGACAGAACGGGCACTGACGGACCTGAGAGAGAAACGAGAACAAGCCGAGACTTTTGATTTAATGAAACCGGTCATGGAAAGAAAAAAAAAAAAAGTGTCATGAAACACTGACTCATAACACAAAGCAGGGGTGGAGGTCTAATCTAACCTGCTCTGAGGAGATCTCTTCGTGCGCACGAAGGCGTTTTGCAGGTATGGAGTCATCCGTGTCGCCAGATGCAGAACGCTTGGGACTGACAGACAGCTCGTTCTGTTTCTTATCTCCATGCATGGGTGCTTCTAAGGAGGGGAGAGGGAAAAAAAAAAAAAAAACACTTTTGATATGACTCATCTCATCACATCACATTCACTGGCTGCGATTGCCAATTGTTAATCTATACTCAGATTTCAAAAACAAATGCTACTCTAAGAATTAGAAGCACACAAGTCAGAAAAGCCACTTGGGAGTTCATCCTGACCCGTTTTCTCCTCCTCTCTGCTTGCGTGTTTGGTTTGGTCCGCCTGGTCCGAGGTAATCTCAGCGGGTGACTCCGTCTCATTCACGTCTCCTAGAAAAGGAGTGAGGGGGGGAAAGAAAGAGAAATATTGACCACAATCTGACTTGTGTACCATTTCACATTGCATTTCTTACTTTACGTAGTGTGACTTTTTTTTTTTAAATGTGAATCTAAATAAAAAGAAAACGAGTAATAGGTCATCTTTTTTGTGAAAGAGTATCTCGGACTTTCTTTGTCTGCGTTTTGGGAGTGTGAGATCACATTCTAACCTATAGGGGTCAGTCTACACTATGAAGGACCTCACGAGCTTCAAAACAAACCAGTCAAACTCTCTCTCTCTCTCTCTCACACACACACACACACACACACACACGCATGCAAGCAGCAAATTATGTAGACAAGCAACTGCTTTGCAGATGCCATTCTAAAGAGAAAGAAAAGCAGAAGCTCTGTTGTCATGTCGTCAGCAGCGTCATCTGACCGAAGGGAGTTTAAAAGTCACAGGAAAGAGAGAGATAATCCTACACGCGGTTCACTTACTCCAAGTGCATTTCACTCCACAAACTGGAAGAACTGTTAAATTGTTTGAAAATGGCGTAACATTCTTGAGCGGCTTTTAAAAAGAGCACACACACACACATTGTTCACGACTATGCAACTCCATTTCATTTCATATTGCTTCCTTCACAACAGCTGAAAGCCAAACCTTCACAAAAGAAGACAGAAAGATACTCTGTTGTTCTTTTTGCAGCGTCTAAAAGAGGACAAGACAGAGCGCCTCAGGACATGCACTTCACTCCGTCCTCCCCACAGCCCTCCCTTCCTCCCTCTCTCTCTCGCTCTGTCGTCTCCTTCTCGCCTGCTTTTTCTAGCTTTCTGCTTCTTTAGTGCAGTTCCTGGACGTGGGGGAGGGGAGGAGACGAGAAGAGCTGATTTGGGTAGGTGTTTGAGGATTAGAGTCGGCCAAGTCAGAGGAGACAAAAAGCCATGAGGTCTGTCATAACAGACCAATCAAAGCGCAGCTGAGGGATCCGCTAGCGGTTCTCAGAGAGCCTGATTATGACAAAGAGAAAGACGGACCGAGGGAGAGGCCAGCTGAACACCAATTATCCTGACAGCCGTGCTATTGATTTCCTATCAGACCTACACAGCCATAAACACAGGACACATAATCTGAAAGAGTCAAATCCGCTCTGCTTATGAACGCTCCGCTGGACACGTCACACACACACACACACACACTCGCTCGCTCTCACTCACAAATAAGGTTGTTTTGGTTTTTTGAGAATTATTTTACATTTTAACAAAGTACAACGACTGAAAGAACAAGCGCAGTCATGTGTCGTTAATGTGACGGGTGATGAGAAACACAAAGTTAAGAGTAAAATGCGCCCCAAAAAAAAAAATATCATAAATGTTGAATTTCTACAAAAATGAGATGCACTCAAGAGAATTACTCGGTAATAACAGTTAATACATGCCTGTTAAGACTATTTAATATCTATTCTAATGAAATACAAAGCAAGTGACTGTAATTTCTTTCAAAGTCGGTGATAATAATGTGCAGCTATCATCACTTAGCACAATAGACGTTTCATATTTCCACCATTTAGATCATTAGCAGAGAATCTGCAAAGCAATTTTCTTCCACTGGGGGAAAAAAAAAAAAAAAAACAGCAACAAAAGAGATCTAATTTCTCCAGCTATAAACACAAACGTCCAGATTGATTAAACTTCCATAATCAAAGGCGTGCAGTTCTTTTGGCTTGTTTCCATTTCGCACGAAAAGAAAAGAAATAAAGAGCAAATGAATCCGCATCGGGGCGGTGAGGTCAGCCTGGCCAATAATGAAGTGATAAAATGCACTCACACGTGCTAACAGACTCCATACGCACTGGCGGCACACACCTCATCAGCACTTCCTGCTCGGCTCGGGGATCGGTATACAAATGCTCTGCGGCATTGATCCGTTATTGATTACAAATTAGGAAATGCCCTGGTGTTCTTACAGAGATCAATAGTGAGCCATTGAGGCACAGTGATCCACTCCAACGCTGTTTATTCAGCCGCTGCTTCACTAAGAGACTCGAAAGCCAGTCACTTATCACAGCTTTCACTTTACACACCGGAGTCACACGGAAACGCAAGCCAAAGGTTTGGCCGTGTTGTTTTCACGCGTTTTGATCAGGAAAAAAGGAAATTCAGATTCTTTTTCTTTTGGGCAGGAACTAAAATTGGCATTAGGCCTTTTATTTGTTAATGAATACTACTGTACAATGTTGGCTTTTCAATTACTGGCATCAACAGAAGGCTGTAATATGCAAATGAGACCTTGAACAAATCACTGAACAAATCTCCATGTGATGAGTTTACCTCCCACAGACATATAATATCACTATTATTGTAAGGATTTGAAGAATCTCACTCTCTCACACACACAACATCCATATGATCCATCATTGAACAAATGTTTTGGGGGTTTTTTTGGTCAAAGGAACACCATCTGAAAGTTTGTATCAAGTTCAATAAAGACGTTGATGTACTGCGAAGCAAATCTAATCGCAATCGTACCCATATCGTGGAAAAAATTTATCCAAACCACGGGGGTAAACCCAATTAATATGGGTTTATCTTTTAAAAAAAATAATAACTTCTCCGTTCTCCTGTCTGTTCCCAGGACAGGCTCCAGATCCAGTACATGACCCTGATTTGTTGATAAATTACTGAATGATTAATTCATTCTCTTAGTAAACCATTCTCATGCATCTCAAGAGAACGTTACAGAAGCTTCTCCTTAAAGAACAAAGGAGGAAATACAAACGTACAAGTCCTATAAATCGGAATAAAAAAAAAATCTCACCGTGTGCATTTCTACAGGTATTACGCCATCGGTGACTCTCTCCTGTGCTTTCTCCTTCCTTTTCCCTTCAGAGATTAATTAGATGGCATTAATTAACTCATTGCTCATTAGAGGGTGAGGCCTTTATCGGCTGCATTGACTGGACACCGCCCCTGGTAAGGCCTCCTTCTGGGCAGTGAGGATGTAACAAGTCTGATTATTGGCAGATGAATTAACACAATCAATTCCTGCCATTCTCGACAAAAATCTCTCACTCCCATTCACTCCCTCTTTCTGTCCGAGTGCAGAGACTGAGCTTTTGTTTAAGCCATTAGTTGAACCGATTTGGGGTTTGAACCAAATGCTAATTGACTACCACCCGCTCCCATCAATTACCCCACAGTATAAATAACCACACGCTCTCTTGTTCTCTTTACATCCAGCTTTGCCGTTCGTCTCCCGGACCCTCCGCCTCCGCCGTTCTGCCATGTTTCACAGGTGCACCCAAGAAGCAGCACCACAACATGCGGGACCAACTAAGGCAACAATATATGACGGAAAATGAACAATACCTTTGAATTTAAATAAACAAATACAAACTACAGAACTCTTTTTCCTTGTTTACGTCCTATGAATCCTGCATTCGTGAAAATACTATACACCAGTATAAGAAGCTTACAATTTCTTTAGACATTTGATTAGAATTGTATGACCTCATAATGTCAGGTCAAATATTCAAACTCCGGTACACTACCTGTACCGCACGCTATACTGCGTTACAACACACACTCGGCTGTGGATTTGTTTTTAAAACAAAATTTTTGATCACTGAGACTGATAGAACACTTTGACTTGTGCATGCGACTTTCAATTGCAAAAAAGTGCCATGGCTGTGTACGAGTCACTTTTACTATTAACATTTGGAGACAAATTCATCCGCGGTTTTTGTAGCTTTGTTTATCTACAACAGAAAAGATTTTAAAAATCTGTAACTTACATGCTGACAAACGCAACCTTTAGTGTTTACGATAACTTTTGCTGGCAATGCCTAAATTCTATGTCGTGAAAATCAGCAATAACATCCGAAAAGTTTAAAAGAACACTGGGAAAAAAATAAAATCTGGATAACCTGAATCTTGGAATATTTACACTTTTATAAACTGTATATGTTGGATTATTCTATCCACATTCACTGGATATGAGCAATCGTGTGCTCTGATCGGCTACTCTACGATGAGAGTATCAGCTCATATGCCGTGAGTAGAGAAAAACAAAATGGCGGCGCGTGTCGCTGAACCAACCGAGGACGAAATAAAAACTCTACTTGAAAGCAAAGCCCCAAAAATTGTTACCAAGTATTTAAAAGAAACAGAAATCGCTAAAAGAATACAGCCCCCCCCCCCATACACACACACACACTCCAGCCCAGTCGGCGGCAGTAATGCACCTTTAAGTTGGTTTGCCAAACGCAAAAAAAAATAAAGAAGGAAACCCCCAAAAATACACACAAAAAAAAAAGCAACAAAATATGGAATAAAAGTATTTGATGGTAAGAACGTATCTTTGTTTATTTTTCAAGAATTATTATAGCGCGTTTCACAAATTGCTACTGGCATTTTGCCAGTTTGTTTACATTCTAAGCAGAAATTATTTTGTCGGACGTTTTGTACAAAGTTTTTATTTATCGAATTTGCAAAAAGCAAAAATAAAAATGCTCCATTTCTCAAAATCCAGTGAATGTGGATAGAATAAAAGAGCTGCTCCACTCAATCTCGTCGTACACGGCTTATAGCAAACTCGGTGCTACGCGCTTCGTCAGCTATCAGCTCATGTATGACTCGATTTCGTGGAATAACTTAATAGTATTTAGTACTCTCTCCTACAAACTATGTAGCATAATAATATTATTATATTTAAAAAAAAAAGCATGTGCAGCTTCCATAGTTTTTAACCTCGCCCGGGACGGAGTCCACCAGGGGGCGAGGTATTGTTTTCGGTTGGGTTTGTTTGCTTCTTTCTTTTTTTTTTATAAACAATGTTACGGGAAAACGGCTGGACCAATATTCATGAAACTTTCAGGATAGATGGGCACTGGTCTCAAATAGAACCTCCAAAATTTTGGGGGTCATCCGGCCAAAGTCAAGGTCACGGTGACAAAAAAGGTTAAAAAAAAAAGCTCTGCTCAGACTGCAGGAGCGCTGCCTGAGAAAGACTCTGCCCACAACCATGCTGATTGGATCACTACCTGCCTCACTTGTATACACTGCTGTCATTGGATGGTTTCTCGGTTCATTTACATATGCAAAGGAAAGGGGTTTGACCACACCTACTTTTAAACTCCATTGATAAACTTCCCTGCTCTGTTGATTTATTCCTATAAATATAGATAATAAATAAATGGACTCGACTAAAGAAATCGCTTTCAGACATGTTTATGCGTTCGACTGAGCCTCCACTGTCTGTACTTTATATTATTCGACTCTTTCCTTTTCCAGTTTTCGAAACCGAAACCTCTGAACCGAGGCTGACATACACACACTGTCATAGGGGGCGACAGAATCAGAACCATGTTTATTGGCCAAGTATGTTCACACACAAGGTCAAAATCAAGGTCAAGGTCACCAAAAAGGTCAAAATCATTTTTTCACGATATCTTCCTTCATATTCATCGTAAGTGCTACCAGGCGAGGTTTGTTTTGCCTGGCAACACTTGTTTGTTTGTTGATACCATGACAGCTTTTATTCCTAATGAAATCCTGTCCATTTTTATGAAGCTAATTCAACTACTCAAATTTGTTTTTGTTTGTTTTCTGTTTGTTTGATCCCATGAGAGATTTTTATTCCTGATCTTTCTAATGAAACCCAAAACACTTACACAGTTTTAAAATGTACATGATCCTCTTCCACAAACAAACAAACTTTTTTAAATAAATTGTGCTTCAACAAATTATGAACATGTTTGTTTGTTTGTTTGTTTGTTTGTTTGATTGACTGATTGATTGATTACTTCTTGATCCACTATTTGTTCTTTCAATTAAAGTATGACATCAATTAGTCTTATAATTGTAATGGCAAAATAATAACACCTGTACCATCTCCTGTACTCTGTAATGGCAATGTTATAAAAACACTGGGTGGTACACTGGCTGGGCTTCATGGACCCCTGGGTGGTACACTGGCTGGGCTTCATGGACCCCTGGGTGGGCCTGAAATCCGCCATGAGCACCACAGCCATGAGCCTGAATAATACCACAGCATCATGGCTGTGTTTGTGATTTACACTTCATATGGTGGAGCAGGTGTGGCCCTTCCTCCCTGCAGGTGTGTGTGTGTGTGTGTGTGTGTGTGTGTGTGTGTGTGTGTGTGTGTGTGTGTGTGTGTGTGTGTGTATTATTACATGTACCTGCATGTGATGAGTAAAAATGTGTCTAATTTAAAATATTTTTTTATTATCAGGACATGTATTGAATCTTGTTCTAAAGTGTCTAAAGTAAACTAAATGTTGATGTCAGGATGTAAACAGGACGTAAACAGGATGTAAACAGGATGTTTTAATGTTGATAAATGAATGTTGTCAATAAACTGTGTTTATTCCTCATGTTCTGAATAAATGTCTTCACTTCCTCAGAGTTTATGGTTCCTTACTCTAAATAACCACAATGCAGAGCACATCTGTCCTGTTTCTCTGCTTCAGATGTTCGTCAGTTTCATTTCTGACAAAAACCTGTGATGGTTATATACATGTGGAAATGACCAAAATTATGTGGACCCCAACCATCACACCAATATGTCCTTGTTGAACCCATATTTGTTCTTATAATAAGTTCCACTCTTCTCTTCTCTGCTCTTCTCTTCTCTTTTGGGAAGCCTGGCCAGTAGATTTGGGGGCGTGGCTGACTATGAGGACTCGTGTTCATTCAGTTCAGCTACAAGAGCATTAGTGAGGTCAGGCTCTGATGTTGGGATGATGAGGTTGAGGAGGCTCCAGTTCCAGTTCATCCCAAAAGGTGGGATTGAGTTCAGTCAGGGCTCTGTGCAGGACACTCGAGTTCTTCCACTACTCACCCACACCTTCTTCACCCACATCTTCACCCACACCTTCTTCATTCATGTCTTCTTCATGCATACCTTCTTCACCCATGCCTTCACCCACACCTTCTTCACACACATCTTCTTCACCCATGCCTTCACCCATATCTTCTTCACCCATACCTTCACCCACATCTTCACCCATGTCTTCTTCATGCATGCCTTCTTCACCCACACCTTCTTCACCCACGCCTTCAACCACATCTCCTTCACCCACACCTTCTTCACCCATGCCTTCTTCACCCGCATCTCCTTCACCCATGCCTTATTCACTCATGCGTTCTTCACCCACATCTCCTTCACCCACACCCGTCTACCTGAACAATGCTGATATTCTAGCTATGTGGTTTTGGGTTTATTGAGTTGAGGTCAAGTGTCAATAACGCTACCAATGATGTCACCAAGAAACATCTGAGTGATAGATAAAATTTTGTTCCTGATTCTTACTGATCGAGTCTGTGTATAAGTACAGAATTCTCTATCAGTCTGAAGGAGCCACATTCCGGCACTGAACAAACTCCACCCGTTTCCAAGTGAACATTATTTTGTTCTCCATCAAACGATGGATGGAAACGGGAACAGTGTGTGGAAACTAAGACGCTGAGACAAAAACACACCTAGGAACCATGTTTACTGTAGAGCAAGACACGCCCCCTGGACAGTAGACAGCATTCAATTGGATGAACAAAAGATAAGTGCAGAATGAGCCTTTAAAAATAATAAAGACGTGCAAAAACACCAGTTTTATTTAAAGGCACTTCCACTGATATACATGCAAAAAAAAAATGCCATGCACACCTCTGGCATATGTTTCTTTGAAAAACAGCGCGAGCTGCACTTTGCCTCCTAAATGGCGACGTCACAAAAGGCTAAAGCGGGATGGGCGGGGCCGCGCGGGATGGCGAGTGCGCATGCGCACCAGAGACAGAAAGCAGCAATCAGTCAGTGAGGAGCGTCGGAGAAAAGAAAGACGAGAGGAGCAGGAGCAGCATGGCCGCGCGCACGGAGCGCCCCGACACCCGCACCGCCACACCGGGCCGGTCCAGCGCGCGCTGCTACACACACCGGGGCCTCCACATCACACACTGACATCTCAGCCACTTACACCTCTGTGTTTTTGCAAACCAAGGCGATTGGATCTTTTTTTTTTTTTTTTATCATGCTGGATGCTGGAGAATATCTCTTTTCTTTTTTATTTCTTTTTTTCTTATTTAAAAAGCCAAACCAAAGCGATCGGAAAATAAACTAAAATCACTATTATAAAAAAGGAGACTTTACTGTTTGTAGTAATAATAATAATAATAATAATAATAATAATAATAATAATAGAAGGAGGCGATACGGGATAAAGAGGCGAAGGTGGAGAAACTTTTACGCACGTGAGGAACTTCTGACTTTTTGGCGAGAAGATAGATGGTTTGTCCACGAGCTCTCGCGCACGATGAACGCGCAGCTGTCGATGGAGAGCCTGGGCGATCTGCACGGCGCGAGCCATGAGCCGGCAACGGCGGCGGCGGCGGCGGCTGCTCACGCGCGCTCCGCGGCGGGCATGGCGTCAATCCTAGAGAGCGGCGACTATCCTCATCCTGCCCATCCGCACCATCCTCATCCTCACCATCCGCACGCGCATCCGCATCCTCATCAGCACCGGCCCCCGGAGCACGCGGGCCTTGCGGGCCACCTGCACGCGGCGATGAGCGGCGCCATGGCGTGCGAGGCGACCGCCGGTATGGGCATGAGCGGCACGTACACCACGCTCACGCCGCTGCAGCCTTTACCGCCCATCTCCACCGTGTCCGACAAGTTTCCTCATCATCCTCATCCTCATCCTCACGCTCATCCTCACCAAAGGCTCGCGGGCAACGTCAGCGGGAGCTTCACGCTCATGCGGGACGAGCGCGCGCTGGCCTCCGTCAACAACCTCTACGCGCCTTACCACAAGGACGTGGCGAGCATGGGCGCCATCCACGGCTCCCAGCACGCACTGCCCCCACCTCCGCCGCCGCCTCCTCCGCCGCCGCCGCCGCCTTACGCCCACGACAAGATGCTCGCGCCCGCCGGATTCGACTCGCATCACCCTGCCATGCACGCGAGCAGCGTCACCTCGTCCACCTCGTCCTCGTCCTCCTCCCCGGCCACCGGCATGATGGTGCAAATCAACGGCATCCATCACCATCACCACCACCACCAGCACCACCACCATCATCCCCATCACCCGCACGCGCACCTGAGCGCGCAAGGGCACCACAACCACCACCACGCGCAGGGAGCTCTCGGAGCGCGCGCAGGCGACCGGGAGCACGCGGCGCCCGTGGAAGAGGTGAACACCAAGGAGGTGGCGCAGAGGATCACCACGGAGCTGAAGCGCTACAGCATCCCGCAGGCCATCTTCGCCCAGCGCGTGCTGTGCCGCTCGCAGGGAACGCTCTCCGACCTGCTGCGGAACCCCAAACCCTGGAGCAAGCTCAAGTCCGGCCGGGAGACCTTCCGCCGCATGTGGAAGTGGCTCCAGGAGCCCGAGTTCCAGAGGATGTCCGCGCTGCGCCTCGCAGGTCAGTCTGGGCTCTGTTATTATTATTATTATTATTATTATTATTATTATTATTATTATTAAACCCTAGGCGCCCTAAAATGATCATGAAGTTCAATAAAAAAAACTCCACATTCACCTGCCTGCCATCTCAGAGCTTATAAACCCGTCCGGTTGGTTCTGAACCTAATAAATATTCAAGTATTGATTATATTGATTTAGTCTTGATCATTAATTCTCCTAATGTTTATTTATGACTAGCTGCAAGTGGAGAAACGTGTAGAAAGAGTAGGCGTGAATGTCTTACTACTACTACTAATAATAATAATAATTATTATTATTATTATTATTATTATTATTATTATTATTATTATTATTTCAATTTACATATCGCCTTTACAACATTCAAGGTCGCTGCCCAAGAAGGAAAAAGCAGAACAGAATGAAGGGAAATGTTTTGGAGAAAATGTATTATAGACTTTTAAATGAAAGGAGAGGAGGAGAAGAAGAAGCAGGTTCTGTCTTCCACTGATCTGTCTGTGTGTTATACAGAACAGGGTGTGTTTTAGAGAAGGAGCGTTCCTCATTTTTATTTTTCCTCCATCACAAAACCCAATAACCTTCAACATGGCAAAGAGTTCTTCTGTTTTTGTGGCACGAAAACAAGCTGGTGTTTTTTTTGTTTTGTTTTTTTAAACATCCATTGGGGATTATTTATTTATTTATTTATTTATGCATGCTGTTGGTTCTTGAGGAACCAGTTAGGACTGAACAGTGGTTACCCACTAACCTTCAACATGGCAAATATTTTTTTCTTTTGGTGGCACGAATACAAACTGATGTTTTTAAAATATCCATTGGGTATTTATTTATTTATTTATTTATTTAGCTGTTGTTTTTTGAGGAACGAGTTAGGGTTGAACAATGGTTACCCTCTAACCTCCAATATGGCAAAGACATTTTCTGGGTTTGGCTGGGTTTGTTTTTTTTTAATTATTATATATTTATTTATTTATTTTGTGGCACTGAGACAAACTGGTGTTTAAAAAGACATCCATTGTGGATTATTTACTTCTTTAACTGTTGGTTCTTCAGGACCTGGTTAGGGGTTTTTGGAGAACCGTTCATGTTTTAAGAGCAGTGTTCGTGCTGGAACCTTTTGGGATTCTCAGAGTCCATAAAACCAACCAAAATGATTTTTAATTCACTTTTAGTTTTTAACTTTATGATGGACTTCACTGTAAATCACTGTAAATCTATCTTGGGTAGTTATTTTAGCAGGGTTAGGGTTCATTCTTTTTTGAGGGGGAAGGTACGAAACTGAGGCTAATGGCACTAAGTGTACCATTCCTTGGTGCTGGGGTGGTGACATCAGACACACGTTTTACACCATTACTCTTTTTATTTACTTAGAAAGATGCATGTAGTGTATTTATTTATTTATTTATTTATTTATTTATATTCATGAAGGAGTTGTAAATCATTTTAAAGCTCCACATTTCTGAGTGAAATAGAAATATTAAAGGTACAGAGTATAAAGGAAGACAGTTTAGTGTCCTTTCCCTGAGAAGGTAGATGAGATGATTGCTGTCCGTTAATCTACTGACTGTTTCACTCCTGAACTCCTGACTGGACCGGAACACTGACACAGTGAGTGAGCACAAACACACTGCAGGACATTTCAACTGTTTCCGCCATGACACGTGATTAATGCAAATCTAAAACACACCGGAAAAGGATCAGGACTGAGCAAAGGACCAGTGTGTGTGTGTGTGTGTGTGTGTGTGTGTAGTTATTATGTATGTCGATGACCTTCATGCACATTTATTTGCATTAATCAATAAAGCATGCGCATGCTCAGCCTTAACTGTCTCAACACAAACACAAACAAACCCATCCGCGGTGTTTTATTCCATTGACTGATGTTTTTTAGTTTATTTTGGGGTTTTATTTAACGCTCATGTTTTATTTATGTGGACTGAGGGAAGTTAGGAGCCTATAGAATGTATTTTATTTGTATTTTTAAAAAAAATATTTATATTATTTTATGTTTAAGTTTTCAGAAAATAAATTTCCCGTCTTTGTGCTCTATTGAGTGACACAGTGGAGTTTTATTGTTAGTAGACTACAGGAAGGAAAAGGCATTTATTTAGCACTGTTTGCTTGTTTGTTTGTTTGCTCGTATCATATCCATGGTTTAGACAATAAGAGAGAATTTATAACTGATCTCTCTGACATAAAATAAATGGAAATGTTCTTTCCACTTCAAACATCTGTTTATGTCCTTTTGATAATTTATTAATGTCTTCATTTAGGACACTTATTTACAGCTGATTATTTTATTATTAATTAATAATTTAAATTTGCATGAATATCTGTTCACCTGCACATTACAGAATTGACTATAAAACAATATTTACTGATTAAAAACTAAGAATGTACAATAATGTAGAAACTGATCTAAAAATGTAATAAAACTATGATAGACACAAAAAAATCGAATTATTATTATTATTATTATTATTATTATTATTATTATTATTATTATTATTATTATTTAAACAAAGCTGTGCATCTTACAGGAAGTGCAAAGCTGGTGATCTAATTCAATTGATCACATTTTGATTTGTTTCCCTTTTTCTGCAGACCAACATGTATTGGTTTATTTGTTTTTTGATTGAATCCAGTGTAAATGTGTAGTAATCACTGACACGGCTTCAGTTCATTTGCTCTTTCAATTCTTTGTTTGCTTATTTGTTTGTTTGTTTGTTTTGTCTCCTTTCTTTTCTTTTTTCATCTTAATTTAGTCATTAATTCAGAACAGAGATTTTAGAATATTTACGGATATTTTGTTCTCTTTATTATTTTGAGCGTTTTGTATTACATGAAGAATAATTTTGCTCTTTCTGAGAACAGCTTTAATTATATGCATGATGGATGAATGAATGAATAGATGGATGAATAAATGAATGAATAAATGAATGGATGGATGAAATGTTGGAATCAGTGGTTAAGGGGTTCGTTGTTGTTGTTGTCGTCGTCACTGACGTCGTTGTGCAATTGCTTTAAAATTAATTTTTGATTTTATTACCTTCTCTCTCTCTGTCTCTCTCTCTCTCATAATTTTATCTCTTTATCTGAATTCAAACTGAATCCCATCACAGGCTCCCTTGGTTCTTTACGCCTTTTTCACACGCATGAATGCTCAGAGCAGCAGATCTTCAGCAGCAGGCTGTAAAATGAGCCTCTGAGACTTTTCTCTCTGCAGATGATGTGCAGATGAACGGAACAGAGATGAACAGATGCATTTAAAGAAATAGACTGAAGCAATGAATGTAAGCTCCGTTCCAGAACGGTGCAGTAAATGCGAGTGTGAAATGTGAAATGGCTCGAGCGGTGCTGTTTCAGAGCCTGAAGCAGAATGTACTTGGAGTGATTTCAGATTTCTGTGAGCTGTGTGCGATTTACACGCTCAGCTGATTACAGCTTCATCTTTTTCACACTGGTTAATGTTTGGGCAAAGTGGAGACATTCGGAGCAAAACAAAGTTCCCTCAACACTCTCAGAAATAAGGGGAGCAAACGGTACTTTCCTTTGCTGTGGATCCATCAAACACACGCCTCCTGGACCGTCAGTGTGTTCAGTCTCTGTACACCTTTAACTGTTATTTAAGGTGTATAATTAAACCCTAAGGATCACTGAAAGCTTTATTTAAAGGTGAATTAAAGGAGCGTGTCTCCTTCTCAGTGAACACTAAAGGTACAGAACATCTACGTTCTCATGAAGGTACCACTCGAGCAACAAGCAAAAGTACCGTTTGGTCCCTTTATTTCTGAGGGTGTCCCTTTGGGCTTTCACTTTATTTCCATCTTCTTAGAGCTTCAGGGGCGGGGCCACGTCTGTAGACACGGGGTGGCAAAAATAGGAGGGCAAATGCACACTGAATGACGAAGCTCAGTGGTTCTCAGAGAGGGTTCCAGCGAAGTCCACGGGTCTGAGATCATTAGCTCACATTGTTATGGAGATTTTTATTAAACTGAATCCAGATACTGAGATTTTATAGTTTTTACATTATTACTTTAACGGAACGGCTTTAATCTAAACACAGAAACAGATCAAATCTAAACTAGACAGACAGACAGACAGATAGATAGATAGATAGATAGATAGATAGATAGATAGATAGATAGATAGATAGATAGACAAAAAAGGCAAATATGTGCAGTAAAGAGAGACAGACAGATAGACCGACATAGTGATAGATAGAGAATGAAGGGGCCAGACAGATAGAAGATGAGAGATAATGACAGACAGACATGCAAACAGACAGAAAAAGGCAAATATGAGAGAGAAAGACAGACGATAAATAAATGCAAGAATGAAAAAGAAAGACAGATAGAAAGAGAGAAAGGAAAAGCTGAGAGGAAAAGGAAGACAGACAGATGGATAAAGGCAAAGAAGATGAATGAAGTGAGACAGACAGGCAGATTGAGACAGATAAAAAACAGAATAAAGACAAACAGTAAACTGGAAGAATGCGGTTTGTAGGTGACTGGGAAACATGGATATACAGAATGAACCTAAAGACTAAAGCTAATGATGAGCTAGTTAGCACCTCGCAGTTCTGTCTTTCACAGTCAAAATATCGTAGAAACAAGATAAAACTTCACCAGTGGCTAAATGACAGGTTTTTTTTTTATGCTTAGCCTGAACTGCGAACTAAACTTCCACAGTATTCCATTCCTCCTGTAAGTGTTTCACATCCGTTCTTTCAGTCTCTCAGATGAACACACCGAGTGTCACTGAGACACACACCACAAGCAGCTTTAACTCTAAACCATCTTTAAATTTTACTGAAGGCCTCCGTGTCCTGTGTGTCTCAGTGGTGTACGGTAACTCATTACTTAAGCACACGTCCCATACTCACATATCACACACGCAAGTTCTTCACTATGAAGATCAGGAACATGGATAAAAACAGAGGGTGTGTCACCAGCGCTCATGAGCTCTTATTCGGTTTAGTAGCGGCTGACAAGAAAACACAGCATCCTTATGTTAACTCTAGCAGGTGAAATGTCACTAGTAGTTTTTCTTTTGTAGGTGTGTAGCGATTGCTAAGTTGTCGTGCACTATCGATATAGCTTCTAAAGCTAACTAGTTTTTTTTAATTTACATGTTACATGTTAAAATTACATGTTTAGCTTCGTACTAGCTTTATTGTTAGAACTAGATTAGCAAAGCAAGCTAATTGTACGTGCTCTGTAGAT
Organism: Notarius quadriscutis; assembly: GCA_026167865.1. NCBI lineage: Eukaryota > Metazoa > Chordata > Actinopteri > Siluriformes > Ariidae > Notarius > Notarius quadriscutis. The sequence continues at coordinate 6,284,057 of JANZLB010000025.1, read as the reverse complement.
TCACCAGGAGTACCAACGAGCTCTGCTACTTCCTTCTGAGCTTTATTTTGCTTCGTAATATCTCTATACACATTTACAGTTACAGGTCATACATAGATGATGGGATAAAATTAAACCATGACTAAGTTTTTCATCCATTCTTTGCGTCAGGAGCTAATTATAGGTCATATTGTGTGTCAAGTCAAGTCAAAGTCCCTCTCATGCCAGAATCTGGTCTTCCCAGGCAGTCTCCTGCCCCAGTACTAACCAACAATTTGAGGCATATGGGTGCGGCGCCAATCTCCGTTTCGATAGCCGTTGGCCTCTTGCCTATATAGCTAGGGTTACAGTGAGGGGCAGGTCCTCTGGTAACCACAAGAGTTTGACTTCCTCACTCGCGTCTGTATTGCAACGTGCCTTGCCAGACAGCAGTAGGTACCATTTTTATGATGGTCTTTGGTATCACCCTACCGCGAGTAGAACTCGTAATCTCCCGGTCGAGAGGTGGACACACTAACCACTAGGCCAACTCGCGGTCATGTTGTGCATGGGAAACTGAGAAAACCTCAGACCTCATGCTCTGTAGGATAGGATTGGTCCAAGGAATCTCGTCTCATCTCATTATCTCTAGCCGCTTTATCCTGTTCTACAGGGTCGCAGGCAAGCTGGAGCCTATCCCAGC
>JANZLB010000025.1:6022400-6033840 GCA_026167865.1 Notarius quadriscutis | reverse complement strand
GGCATTATCAATTCCTTGGATATCTTTTTGTATCCCTTTCCTGTTTTATACAGTTCAACTACCTTTTCCCGTAGATCCGTTGACAATTCTTTTGCTTTCCCCATGACTCAGAATCCAGAAACGTCAGTGGCTGGATGAAAGATGCAAGAGTCTGTCTGGATCCCAGAAACTCACTCAGCTTTTATGCACACACACTGATTACAAGCAAACAGATCACAGGTGAGGATGTTACCTTTAGTAGCCATTCAAACCCATTTGTGTCAACTTCTGTGCATGTTATCAGGCCAAAATCACCAGGGTATGTGAACTTTTGATCAGGGTCATTTGGGTAGTTTCTGTTGTCATTATGATTTAAAAAGAGAAAACACAGTCGTTTGACAATAAATGGTTTCACCCAACCACTAAGCATGAGTGGAAAAGATGTTTTTGTGTTATCATTCATATTCTCTGAAAAATGGTCAAAGAATCATAGATTCTGCCAGGGTATGTAAACTTATGAGCACAACTGTACCTTTTATCAATCTGGGTCACTGGGGACGCTGGAGCCAATCCCAGGTGACTTTGGGTGAGAGGCGTCTGGGCAGGTCTAAACTGATTTATTCAATTTTATGTTAGCGTGACTATGATTCATGGATACATAAATAGCTTTTTATAAATTAGCATGTTTTTAGGTCACATCTTCCTGGACATTCTCTCTGGATAGGTGAATCCCAAAAAGAAAAGAAAAAAAAACCCCAACACCCACCTGCACATTCGCTACTTAGACAGGAAGTTCGAAGGTAAAGACGAAGCTTCCGAATAATAAAAGAAACAAATATCAAATCAGCATAATGGAAGAACACTCGAGCATTACCTCTTTTTAAAAATCACAATTACTCACTCACCATTCATTCTGCAGCTTCAGCATCACGTTCCAGCGAGTGATTTCCCCACTGACCGAGTTCAGTTTAGGACTGAAAAATAACCAAGTTTAATAGTTCTGAACCTAACAACTTTATTATGCAAAAGAGCTTCACATATGAAAGAACAATTATTTAACGACAACTGAAAAAGAAACCAATAATCATTTACACTGTATATTATATAGGCTGGGTTTGCGTTCCAGTTTCCAGGTATTAAGTCTAAATCATCATCGGACAGAAGTGCTCTCACTCATCACGGGGTTTCTGAATTCACCATCAGATGTCTTAATATAAATTCACCTTTTGCATCTCTAATCAACCTCTTGACTTCTTATTTGTTCTCAGCTGAAGGTTAATACACTTCCACACACCCGCACCGAACGTTTCTCAGTGCTTATCCTTCACCATCTGCGCCAGATGTTTTTGGAAACCGGTCTTTTTTTCCCCCAAAAAGCAGGCCAGGTGTTCTATTAGTGTTCCCGAGATGGTTTGTTTTTAATCCTTAAAATGTAAAAAAAAAAAGAGCACAATATACATTCTTAAAAGACATACATGCTAATAAAAAGTCCTTTAACTTAATCAAGTTTTGACTTAATCAAGGATTGCAAACAGGAAGTGGACCAGACAGCATGTTCTACATCCTGGATTCCAGCAAACAATCATTTTAAAACATTGTCCGGAGCATACAGCTGATAAATGGGATTTCACAAAGCGCTCTCTTTTTCAACTACTGCACTTTAAGATGTGTTCAGGTTAAATGTAAATGATACCACCACATCCCCCCCCCCCTTAAAACACAAACAGCAAGACGGGATGAGAGATTTAAAATAGGGACAATAATATGGAAAGGCAACACTTATTTCTCCACGCACTTTCCCTCATCCCGTTCCAAGAAATACCCCAAGTCCTGGTTTAACTTTGAGTCACGTAAAAGCTACGTGATGCTTCGTAACAAAGAAAGAAATGTAATTTTTGTTAAATACAAGCAGAATAAAGCAATCTGGAATGCAGTTAATGGAAAATTGCGCCATCTTACACATCCCAATATTGATTATAATCCTATAACAGCATACCTTTAGTGTTTTTATTCCTTTCTAAGTTCATCTTACAGTGAGTTGAGTAAATCGGAATAAGTCCTGGGTAATTACAGTGAACGATTCAGTAGTTATGGTGAAACGAATTTAAAAAAAAAAAGTGTGTAGTTACAAGAGTGAGAATTAAAAGTATGGAATTTAATGCTACACCTACAAGCATGTACAATAACTACTTCAATTAAAGGTTAAAATTTCTCTCATTCTCAGTGAGAAATGAAGAGAATTAAACACAATGTCCCCCCCCAAAACACAAACCTGTGGTGGGTTTCCCCAAAATCCCCTTAAACGCTAAAAGTGTCTTAACTAAGAGAGAGAGAGAGAGAGAGAGAGAGAGAGAGTGTTCATTGTGCTGCTTGCTCTACCATTTAACGATGATCTTTGTGAAATTCAGACCTGTTGTTTTTAACCCATCTTTATCATCAAGGGTGCCAATAATTATGGAAGAGCTGTAATCGCCTGTACAGTTGAACCATCAGCAGTCCAAATATTAAGCCTTCTGGAGAACAGAGTGTAATTATGATACATCAGTGTAGTTGATTCAAAAGCGACTGATTCGAAAGAATCAATTCAGTGAAAGACACTGAACCGCAAGTTAATTCAGCGACTCGGGCGTCTTTAAGAAGTATTCTAGGGCATTATAAACAAACATCTTTAAGACGCGTCCTTTTCATTTACGACTATAAATCCAGGTGAGGTTATGAACACTGCCTGAGTCAAATGTGTAGGTGATTCATTTGCTTTTTCGCATTGAACGTGATGTTTATTTTATTAAATTTCTTTCAAAAATCAAATCAATGCAGATGCATCAGGAGGAATTCAATCATGAAATTTTATAAATAATTACACCGCTATAAACGTACTAGAGGTATTAATAGAAATATTAGGTTCTTGTGAACACAGCATGATGACTTGGGATGAGAGGTCGAGGGTTACATAAGAATCAGGAGAGTTGGTTCTGGACTGGAATAGGGAGAGAGAGAGAGAGCCTTCATTGTACTGCTCGCTCGATCATTGAACAATGATCTTTGTGCTGTGATGCTTTTGGGAAACTGACCCAAAACACCATAAAAAGGTGCCAATAATTATGGAGCTGTAATCGCCTGTACAGTTGAACCATCAGCAGTCCAAATATTAAGCCTTCTGGAGAACAGAGTGTAATTTTGATGCTCGAGCAAGTGTCTAATTGACAGTGAATCGATTCATTCGGTTTCAGTGTAGTTGATTCAAAAACAACCGATTCGAAAGAATCGATTCAGTGAAAGACACTGAACTGCAAGTTAATTCAGCGACTCGGGCGTCTTTAAGTAGTATTCTAGGGCATTAATTCATTAATTATAAACAAATCCTTAAGATACATCCTTTTCCTTAATGTATACAAGTCCAGGTGAGGTTATGAACGGTGCCGGAGTCAAATGTGTAGGTGATTCATTTGGCTTTTAGCACTGAATGTGATGTTTATTTTGTTAAATTTCTTTCAAAATCAAATCAAAGCAAAGCAGATGCATTAGGAGGAGTTCGATCATGAAATTTTATAAATAATTACAGCGCTATAATGTGTTAGAGGCATTAATAGAAATATTAGGTTCTTGTGAACACAGTATGATGACTTGGGAGGAGAGGTCAAGGGTTACATACAGTAAGAATCAGGAGAGTTAATTCCGGACTGGAATATGGTAACAGAGAGAGAGAATGAATAGAAACCAATACTGTCGACTGTCTTGGCACTGAAGAACCCAACATCCTGGTGGAAGAAGGACGTGTGGTCATGTTTAGATGTTTTTTTTCTTTTTTAATTTTCTTTTTATACTGCATATCTGATGAAGACTAAAAGAGAAAGCTTTATCGGTAGCCTGGTGCGACTAATAAACTCATTCCCTTTAGCTTTTATTGTACATATATAGATTTTTAATTTACACTACACTACTTCATGGAACGGAAACAGATTCAGTCTTTTTTTTTTTTTTTTAACAGCCCACGTCGACTCTATTACCGTTCAAAATACTCTGCGTCTACTTTATAAAACATCTGCGAATAATTAAAGAATCGTCATGATAAAGTCTTAACAGCTGAGGTAAAAGCTCTTGTGAAGACGCAGCCACGGTATTGCTATCACGCGATTCCTTCGTTCGACCGTTAGCCACTTGACACACAACTACATCCAGCAGTTCTTTCAGCTGCTTAACGAGTTCAGGAAAACGTCGGAGCGTCACGAGGGTCTCGTCTAACGGCTTTCTCTGCTGCTACGACTGAACTCGGACTCAAGTGTGCAAAAAGTCATGCGTCATCTCTACAGCACGTTCTCTAAAGGAATCTGTCTACATTCATGCCAAGCAACTGCAGCGCTCTTCTTGGATGGAGCATCATTTTGGGGGGGAGGAGTGTAAATAGTTCGTCTATATATTCAGTGCCGTTTACATGGGATGGAAGGGGAGAAGAGGAGGAAAAAAAAAAAAAAAGTTGGAAATGAGGTTTAACATCATATCTCTATTACAATATATTAGGAAGTTAAATAAGCCGTCATTTATGTTTCATGATCCTAAATCTATGAATATTAGAGTAAATCTTAATGCATAAGAAGGTTCTTGGCAAATGAGACATTTCAATTTGGCTGATTACGATTCAGACTAATGTGGTTCAAATGAAATGAGATTGTTCCTTTTTTTCTTCAAGTTGTTTTCAACAAAATACAGAAAAAGAGTCCTTTTAAAAAAAAAAAAATTCAGACCCAGTCAAGAGAAGCTAAAGTAAAAATGATCCTTGGGTTGAGGTCCAGTGGTTTTAACAGGTAGTTTGTCATATTCAGGCCTTTCTCCTCCACTAGGCCTCGGGTTTATCACACATTCTCTTCCCCGAGTCCCCGTACCTGCGTCATTGTGCCATGTGTCCTCTACACTTGGGGTCTTAGCAGGCACGCTGGCACGTGGAGAAACGCGAGCTTCCTGGGCTCAGACGGCGAACTCGGAGCCGCCCTTCCGAGCGTGGATCATCAGGAGGCGTCGCAGTCTCAGTCCAGCAAAAGGGTTGAACCACAGAAGAGACGGCGGGCCTCCGAACACGGCCTTCATCCCGTCCCAGCGCACTCGCCGCTCCCACGTCGGCTTCTCGTTCTTCAGCCTCTCGATTTCCTACAGAGAGACAAACCGACAGATCATTCGACACCAGGAATTAGCTCCACCCGGGCTTGCAGTACTAGAGTCTGACGACTCTGACTCATGCATTTGGACTTGTAAATTGAAGACGAGGGCTCGGATTTTCTCTTTTTTGTAACATGCCATAATAATTTGGCATAAGATATTTACATCTACATTAATTTTTATACTAATTTAGTGCGAAAGAGAGAATGCACATTCACCTGTTCAAACGTCATATTCAGGAACAAATTAACATTAATTGCGCAAAATTTTATTTGCCCTGTTGATAGTGGGCGGGGCTTGCTGGGCAATGAACAAGCTTTTTATCTGTAGCCTATTAAGTAAAATGCGGCAGTCGAGCAGTAACGTTAGTCCAACGCAGTAGCAGAGACGCTTCCACATAAAGGCAGCAACAGCCACCGGATGGAGTCTTGTTCTCAAACTCGACTTGAAATTTTCTTTAACGACTTGAACTTGAACACTGGGGACTCGAGACCGGATTTGGACTTGAGGTTTAGTGACTCGACTACAACGCTGGCTCCGCCCCCTGTCAAACAAACACGCCACTTCCCCCCCGGAAAAGCAACTCATGAGGCGTGTCCCAAACTCACAAACTGGGTTGAGAGAGAAACTAACATTCATTCAATCAACTGATCAATGTCATTTTTGTTTTACGAATATTGCTCGTTGCATACTTTAAAACATCACTGGGAGCCATATGCAGGTTAAGTGTGCAAGAACTTCAGATGGACAAAATTCTCCATCCTTATTCCTCCATTAATTCCTCGATAATATCAAATGTCAAGAAAGTGGACAAGATTTACAGGTGCGACAGTATATAATGAGGAAAAACCAAAATTCCACAGCTTAGGATCGAGCAAAATTCATATTCTTCTATCCACATTCACTGGATACGAGCAATCATGCATTCTGATTGGCTACTCTACGACTAAGCTATCAGCTCATAGACCGTCAGCAGAGAAAAACAAAACGGCAGAGCGTGTTGCTGAACTAACCGAGGACGAAATAAAAACTCGGACGTTTTGTATAAAAGGTTTTATTCATCGAATTTGCTAAAAATAGAAATGCTCCGTTTCTCAAAACCCAGTGACTGTGGATAGAATAAAAGTTATTCCACTCAAATCTTGTCGTACATGGATTATAGCCAACTGGGCACTATGCGTCTCGTCGGCCATCATCTCATGTACGACTGGATTTCGTGGAATAACTTAAATGTCTGTTTGCCTAAAAAGTTTAGGAACCCTTGAATTGGGGGAAAATTCGTTGATGTTTGGCTTGCAATTCACTTCACAGACACAAGAGGGCACTAAACCACTGCCGCATTAAACATATCCTTATTAACTCCTTTCTGTCCATGAACTTTGTCCAATTATTAGTGAACCTTTTCTTCTCCCCAAACTTCATGGGCCATTTCTATAATGCTTTTAAATTCCAGTTAGCAGTGGATTGATATTTGTGTACGTCCCAGTACTGACACTGTCCAACATCAGGAGCGATTTATTTGCACCATTTTATGTCCAAGCACAACACACTACACGCCCTTTACTTGAAATTACAAAACCCAACAGGGTTTATTGCTGTTCTGTGGCCAAAATAAAGTAGCTAGAGAAATCAAAAAATGATATTTTTCAACCATGTTTTTCAGGTGTCCTGATATTTGAGGTTTCGTGATTGTAACGCTAACCGGTTTTGTTGAACATTTCTCTTGATTAAATAATGTCTTACTGAAATGTTAAAATTAATTACCTTGAGCAAGTCAAAAGGATGTGCAAAGTTTATGCTTGCTAATAAAGATACTCATTATTATTGCACATTAAAAAAAAAAAAATTAATGAACATGCAATTAAATCAGTAGTAGATGATGCTGTTGGAAAGTCACCACACTTGGGTCTGGTTTGACTGACTCACCGTCTCGTCGTTGCAGATGGAGTGAATCTGAGTGCCGAACATGACGGCAGTGAAGGTGAGGAAGAGGAGAGCCTCCAGACACAGAAAAATGAGGAGCATGACAGCCACCGGAGGGGAGAAGTCACTACACTCTGGAACATACACAATTACACACAAATAACATCATCTGCTCTTCATTACGACAATAAAAGCAAAAAGGTTGATGTAAAGCCAAGTCTTTAAACAAAAGACAAAGCAGAAAGTGATTCTACTCGACTCTGCCCTAATATGATTTACAATACAACAACGCTGTATAGTCAGAAGTTGCTGATTAATTTTCTAGAACAGCAGCTCTGACAGCTGTGCCAGCTAGAACTCAAAGCACAATGCTTAATTAAATAATGTGCAGTTAGAGAAATGCTATGGCAAAAAAAAAAAGCTTTGTAAACATTGTAATTGATAGTTGTGAGATTTTAATAATCTGAATACAATGCAAAAACGTGACTGCATTTTGGAAATCAACATTCCATTAGTTTTACATCTAATGCAATTGCACTCTTTGAACACCAGAGGGCCCAACCTGCACAACCCACTGAATTAAAAAAAAAAAAAAAAATTCAAAGAAGCCTTTCAGTAGCTGTCAAATGACACCAGCCCCACCTATCTGCGATCTAGAGATCCCGAGAAATGGTACACGGAAGCCGGTCAGTTTAGCCAACTTTGGAGCTCTATTTCTGGTTAAAATGCCAATTCAGGTGCTGCTGCAGACCTCAGATAACTTTCTGGGAAAATTTATAAACATATATTTATTTATTATTAAGGTTATGGTGATCCTGTAGTACATTTTGTTTCCGATATTAAACCTCTTTTTGATCTATTTAGTTTCCGACACACAAAAGTGCTCATTGCATAGTCATAATTTGTCTTCACTCAAATTTTGTTCCCATTATTCTGAGAATGTAACTGAACCGGGTTGTGAAATCAGTATCGTCAAATCAAATCGCACTTACACCTGAAATACCGGAGGACTTGGATCAATAAGAAGGAACAGCTCCCCCTTGTGAGATAACCTCAAAGCAGATTTAAATGCTGATGCAGGAGCAAATCGATACACAAATCGCCGTGGGAGAAATGAGCCGGCTGAAACTGGCGTACTTTTTCCTCTCGTTCATCAATACATTTTTTGTTCCACCTCATTGCACACAGCACAGCAATTAGACCTGACTTTTCACCAATTACACTTTTTTTTTTTTTTTTTTTAAAAACAACTGATGCATCAAATCTCTCTCAGTTTACAGACTGTTTAAAACGGCTTTCACACAAGGTGTTTTTTTTTTTCTCCCCTGTACACAATGGTGCTGGCTGGTGCAATTTATTTTTTGTTGATGTGGAAGGGGACAAAAAGAAAAAAAAAAAAAAGCTCATACAACATGCAGACTGTAACCATAGCAACACAATGGCATCTTAGAAAGTGGAAATATCTTGACGATGGACACTTCTCGTATTTACATTACAGGTATTTAACAGCAGTTGGGGGTTAAGTGCCTTGCTCAAAAGCACTTCAGCCATTTCTGCTGGTCCAGGGAATCAACCTGGCAACCTTTCGGTTCCAAAGCTGCTTCTCTAACCGTTCGGCCATGACATCTTGTATTTCCTTTAATAAACTAAATATAAGATTATTAAACCCATTTCTAGACATTTTGCTTGATTGTTTTAACAGAAAATACGAGATAAATCTGATTATATTTATTTGTATCGGATTTTTAATAATAGGACATTGTCACAAAGCAGCTTTACAGAAAATTAAAGACTTTAAACATGAGCTAATTTTATCCCTAAGGCGACGGTGGTGAGGAAAAACTCCCTCAGACGACAACATGAGAGGAACCAGACTCAAAAGGGAACCCATCCTCATCTGGGTCAGAAAATAGCACGATTATAAATAACTCGCTTCTATAATTGTGGCCTATATACAGTAGTCACAAAGTATAACTGTGTAACCAGGAAACTCATTATAGTTTTAACACGAAGTCTGTTTTGCTGGGGTTATAAACTGCTCTGTGATGGAGACTCGAGTGCAAAACTGTTCATGACGACTGCAATCTCGTAGCAAAACTAAGTGTCCAGAGCTGTCTAAGCGCATCTTTCGACCGTCCTCCACAGGAGCGGTGATGTGATGAGACTCCAGCCAGAAGAAGTAGGGCATCAGGATGGATCAAGCAAGTCCAAGAATGGCATCACTGGTGTCATTTAAGAAGTTTCCACTTGCTAAAACGTGTCGTATTTTGCAGAGAAGTCCTAAGTAGTATCAGATAGCTATCTAGTCTAGCTTGCTCTCTGGATAAGATTTATTCTAATTCAGTAATAATGATGAAATATAGACAACTACACTGTTTGACTTCGCTGTAGCTTTGAAGGCTGAAGATCAAGAAAACGTGTTGCTTGTATGACACTTTGGTTTTTAGTCAAGTTGCAATGTTGGAACACTACCAATTAAAATACCGTATTTTCAAATCAACATAAAAATCTCCACATATTTGTTCATGAACGAGACTGATTTTCCAGCAGCACGACATTCTCCAGGTTGTTCTTTTTCTCACTTGATCTCCAACTGAGGAAAAAGCCACCAGAAGATGGTCACGTCCCAGAGGAACAATCATTAATACCATGACTCACCGTTCCACTGGACTTTAACACAGGTGAAGAAGTGGAAACCACTGAGACAAAGGGCATGCAGAGAGATTGAAGCGATGTACATCTGCAAAGATAAGAAAAAGATTGAAAAAAAAAAAAAGTTTTTCTGTCTCGTCTTGGATGAAAACTTGTTTCCGGACACTTAGTTTTTTTCCTCGCTGAGGACGTTTTACAAAACCTTACCTCGCTCACAATCCATTTAGATAACAAAAAGCCCAACAAAGCAAACGCTCACTGCCGCAACACAAATATCAGTCCTGCAGATTTGACTAGCATGCGCTTCGAGAGGAAATCATCATCAGGCAAGCAGTTTAAAAAAAAAAAAAAAAGGGCAAGTTTATCCCAAACACACTGCTTACAGTGAACAGCACGAAGTATCGCTGGTTGTTTTCTCCAACGCAGTTGTTCACCCAGGGACAGTGATGATCCATTTTCCTGATGCATCTCTTGCAGATGCTGAAGAAAGAACAAAAAAAAAAAAAGCAGAAGGCAAACACTCGAGGTCTTTAATAAAACTGTGCAACAACACAAATGCAAGTTGGCAAAAATCAGAAACGAGATTCAGACAGGAAGCTGCATAATCAGCAAACAAGGCATGAGAGGAAAAGCGTAAAGAGGTAACAGGAGCAAGACTTCGCACTGAATGTCCGAGTTCTTTAAAGCTATGATATACAGACCGAGGTCATATCCACTATTTACACGTGTACAATTACATTTATTCACGCTATAGAGCTTTCTGTCCAAGATTTTTTTTTTTAAAACTTATTTTAGTTTTGGTCACCAGGCAACCAACATAAGATAAAACAAGCAGACAGTGTAATCGATATCCCCCGCCCTATATACCAAGGGTATCAAGATATCATGTCACATTTTTCAAGTTCTGCTGCAGGAAACCAACCCTGCCTCTTTACACCGACCTCAGCAGCCCATGGCATAATAAACCCACCAGACCTTTGGTCCAGCTGAGCGAAAAATTAAAATCTCTCACATTTCTTAGTATCAAAAGGCACAAATACATTACTTAATCAACACATATACCAACTTTCAAGACCATACAACTCAGTTTTCAAGTTCTGCTCCAGAAACAAAACCTACCCCTAAGACTAACCTGAGAGACTAAGTATGAAATTGTTTCCATGGAAAGATGAAAATTAAAAAAAATTTCTTAGTATGAAAAGGCGCATCTACTGTACATCACCTTGTTAACATGTATACCAAGTTTCAAATCCTATCATGAATAGTTTTGGATATACGCTCCGGAAACGAACGTTGCTCTTAGAAACTAAAGTCAAAATCTATATTTATGTAAAAATTTGAAAAATACTTCCCCCCCTTCAAAAAAATCCAAAATAGTAAAAAGGCACCAGTTCACTTGTTGCTTGATCTGTATACAAAGTTTCATGAAGATATCTTCAGTAGTTTTAAAGATGTGGCCCGGAAATGAAAACGTTTTTGTATAGAAATTGTATAGAAAAAGAGCTATATAGACAGATAAGCGAGATAGCTAGAGAGATATATAGATAGACATACAGATACAAAAAGAGCTATATAGACAGAGATACAGTGGTGCTTGAAAGTTTGTGAGCCCTTTAGAATTTTCTATATGTCTGCATAAATATGACCTAAAACATCAACAGATTTTCACACAAGTCCTAAAAGTAGATAAAGAGAACCCAGTTAAACAAATGAGACAAAAATATTATACTTGGTC
>JANZLB010000025.1:5177035-5187500 GCA_026167865.1 Notarius quadriscutis | reverse complement strand
GCAGTTTCTGAAATACTCAAACCAAAAATACTCATCTGGCTCAAACCAACACCCATGCCACAGTGAAAGAAAGAAAGAAAGTCACACTTCTCTGTGAGATTACAATTTTCCCCGTTCTGATGTGTGAACATTAACTGAAGTTCTTGATTTGTATCTGTATGATTTGATGCATTGTGCTGCTCTCGAGGGATCGGCTGATTAGAGAATGGCATCAAACAGCAGGTGGATGTATGGATGGGCATTCCTAATGAAGTGGCCGGTGAGTGTAAATAAATATATGCGTCATCAGATTGTCATCTTCTGAAACCAAAAGTATTCCACTGGCCCACAGAATCGCTGCCACATGCGGCGCCAGGGCGACTTCATCTTTTACAGGTGCTGCTTTCTGGTTTCGGCAGCGTCTCTGTTTTTCTTCATTCATCACTGATTCCAGAAAATTCCAGCCAAACATACTTGCTGTTTTTCAAGGGTGGTCTGAACGTTTTAGTGCTTTCTGGGTTAACTTTTTACAAGCAGATGTTTTATAATGAGTTTTACCTCACTAGTACACTGTCTCTGATATTCTATACAATATTATTTCTGTATTAACTTCATAGGACTGAAACGAGATTATAAATCTGGGAATATTTTTAAAAATCTGAATCGGAAATGAACTCAAATTTTTATAATTTTGAAATATAAATAAATTAAACATCTTGAATCATCAGGATTCTGCACTATTTATTTCAAGGTCCTTATATGTAAATGTAATCAATACTACACAAGAGCTCACACATGTTAACTGCTTTATCTCAAAGGTCAGATCTTCTTTGTCTAATCGCTTCTCTTCTATCAAAGCATGTAATCAGACCAAACTCTGATGGATTTGATCAAAAATGGATCATAAGTTTGTTTTTTCACACAAACTTGTGATATCCTTGCAATCTCGAGTGCACACACACTCCTATTAAAGCAAAAAAAAAAAGATGAACCAAAGACAGGACGAAGAAACTCAGAAATCCATGTAAATATTTCTAAGAGTCTAGTTTTACCATTTCGAATTGTTGTCTATAATAAACTGTTGTATTAAAGTAGATAAGAATACAAAATAAAAATATTATATAGCACGAAAACATGCATTTGTTCAAAAAGAAACCTGCTCATTTTGTATTCATTAATATCTGGAGGTTTTTTTTTTTAAATACATCACAGAATTGATGTGCAAGTATCTATTTAAGTCTACAGGAATCATCCCAAGGAATAAACAACATCCAAATAATGATTCATTGTTCAAATGAATCGATTCAATAATATGATTCCTAATGCACTCCATTGCTTTTCATGGTATTGAGTGAATCACACAGGAATTTGATTCGCTCCAGGTCTGTTTAACATCATCACCAGATTAATGTGTGGTCCGGAGGCAAGGAGGCAACATGCCCCAGCTGCCCTGGTGAACATTAACCCTGAAGGGTGTTACTCCATCAGTTTCTCTCAGTAAAATAGTCCTGACAAATAGCAATGATAACACAGAGAGATGATATGAGGAGCTGAAATCATTCGGGGTTTCTCTTTTTTTTTAAGTATTTTTCTCTCTTTCTGTTTTTCCCAGCTGGACTTCAGGGCCATGTGGGCCCTACAGTGTGTTTCCTTTCGTCTAACTCTAAGCTCCAATGTGCCTCATGAGGCCACGATGACTTTTATTCACTTACAGTGCAAGTCGATGGATTGTAACAGCTGTTGTTGAATGAAAGTGGGGAAACGTCGGCTACTTCTGCTGTTTCTGGATTTATTATAGCCATAAGTCACAGTCCATTAAACCATATAAACATGGATTATGGATTTGGGTTGTCAGTGCTAACTGAAGATATGTTTTAACGCAGTTATTGATGTTAGATAGATGGATAGCTTAATTTTCCAGCCATGTAGCATCTTTGGTTGAGGTTACAAATTCAAGTGTAGTAGAATTTTAGCTGATTTAGATTTTTCAACTTTTTTGGAAACTCCACTGAAATTGGATGCACATCCTATATGATTTATTCTAAAGCATTGCATTCTTCTTCTATGTACTTTATCTTCATATAACATATATATATATATTTTACATAAACATGAAAAATCATCTGTCCATCCATTATCTGTAGCCACTTATCTTGTGCAGGGTCACGGGTGGGCTGGAGCCTATCCCAGCTGACTATGGGCGAGAGGTGGGGTACACCCTGGACAAGGTACCAGATCATCGCAGGACCGACACATAGAGACAAACAACCACTGACACTCACATTCACACCTAGGGGCAATTAAGAGTCGCTAGTTAGCCTAACCTACATGCCTTTGGACTGTAGGGGAAACCGGAGCACCCGGAGGAAACCCACAGAGACACGGGGAGAACATGCAAACTCCACACACAAAGGCCTCTGTTGGCCACTGGGCTTGAACCCAGAACCTTCTTGCTGTGAGGTGACAGTGCTAACCACTATGTATTATTATTATTACTCCATTATCTTGACTTTCCTACAGAAACTGATGAATTGTGTTTTATCATCATCATCATCATCATCATCATTCCCAGTTGTTTTTAATTCAGTGTTCCTTCAATATGAAGCCATGAGGTGGCGCACAAACTCTAGTGTGGGGAAAAAAAATCCCCCTGATTTTGTTCCAATTGTGTGTTGAAGTACAAATAAAGTGAGCAGCAAAATAAAATCATGCTGCAGATCTTCGGATGTAGGCTACTTGTGTTCTCTTAAAAAGCAAAAGGAAAAGATATTTTAGAAATTGAATAAGAGGAAACGTTTCAGTGCGGCTCTCTATTGGTAAAGGATCTGAATATTTACTTTATAAATTGACGACATGATGATGAGGATGTAGATTAGACCGGTTTAAAAAAAAAAGCTATAAATAGAAACAAAAAACAACAACAACAACAACCCCTGATTCAGTTTAAGACGTGCAGGCTGAAATATGTGATGATAATAATAAGTTCGGACTTGCATTATATCATCAGTTTATCCGACATTTGTATCCAACTCAAAGACAGTTTAATGAATTCAGTGGCAGTATAATATCTGGAAAAAATAACAGCTGTACACATGTGGCACACACTCGTTTCTCTTTTTGCCTTTGGAGTTCGGGCTTCTCACTGATTTTGGAGGCTTGCAAAAGTTACTCCCAAATCCGAATAAAAAACTAAATACGTAGATTTAGTATCAATCAATCGATCAATTACACACGCTGTAATGACACTCCTAATATCACGTGTTTTGTTTTAGAAAATAATAATAATAATAATTTTAAAAATTTAATAATTGTCATATTGGATTTTGGATTTAGTTTCCAGTTATAGAAAAGTGATATTTATTTATTTATTTATTTATTTATTTATACAAACCTGCCTATATTTCATTTTCAGGGGCTGTTCTTCCCCCCCTTAAGAAAAAAAAAATCTCTGTCTATCCCGTAGATAATATATTTTATGAGGCTTGTTTATCCCGAATGCAATCCCACGACTGAATCACGTTCAAGAAAAAGAAAAAAAAAAAAAGCTCCAATTATCTTGTAAAACCTGCAAATTTGTGCGAATACTTTTAAACAGTTTAATTGCAACTGCATGCCATTACTGCTTTTATACAATTGTATACATATCGTGCGTAGATTTAAGATTTATCTAAATGTCTAAAGACACGAAAATAGAAAGTAGTACTAAAAAGATGCCTACTAAAAAAAAAAAATACCTACACCATATACATTTTTTACAGTGCTGGAAAATGACTCGTGTCAATACGGATATACAAAACAATAATAATAATAATAATTATAATTATTATTATTATAATTATGATAATTATAATAATAAAACACCAAACAAACAAAATAACAGTGCTTACATTAAACCTTCATTTTCTGTTTACACTGAATGACAGCGTTCTGGGCAAATATTGCCGATAAAGCGTTCAATAGCTACTACGGTTATATTTATACAATCCAAATATAAACAGAATAAATAAAAGTAAAGTTGCGCTTTAAGGTTTAAAAGTGCCTTCGTTTTTCCTTCCATGTGATAACCTGGTGAACTTTGGACTGATGAGACTGAATTCGAATGGGCTAGGATCAGCTTGTCCTGAAGAAAATACTATTTATATAGGACTATATTTAAACAAACAAACACAAATAAACAAACAATCGTAATACAACTTTCACTATATATCACATTCCTGGTTCCCTGGAATGACAACTCACAGCCTACACTCAAGTGGTATCCATCCGCCAGCAGAGTTAGTACCAAGCGGGGTTTTCTTTTCTTTTCTTTTCTTCCTTTTTGGCATTGAGATACATATTAGTTCAGAATTTGCGCAGTCATTTGTTATTTGGAAATAGCTTGAATAAATGTGGCACACATCACATCACATCAGATCACATGACATCATATCACCTTAAAGGCTGATTGTAAAACCTGGTGTGGTGGAAACACCCGACACGCTGAAGGTACCCGGCTTTTCTCCTGTTCATCATTTTGTACCGAGTTTGCATCATTTCGCATTTTGTATATGGATCTTTTTGAGCTCACTTGTCTTTTTTTTTTTTTTCTCCTTCCTTTCCAGCGAATCCGCTCCTTTCAGGCCCGTGTGTTGTTTGTTTGTTTGTTTGTTTTGTTTCCCACCGCAGAGGCTCAGTGGCTCCTTCATCAGTGTTGAATGAGTCTTTAATTCATTCCCAGTGCTGTCACATCACACAAGGCTTGATGTCCTGATAGGCGACCTGTTGGTGATGGTAATAAGAGCCACTTCCAGGTGAATGCATAGTTGAAGATGTCATGGCGTTGAAAGAGAACACGAACTCCTTCCGGTCGCACATGCTGGGAGATTGGGAATGGTACCTGGGAATACCTATGGAAGGAAACCCACATGACAAGAAGTCGTTAGGTTACTAAATGACATGCTTTATGAAAAATATATAAAGGAAAAAAAATATATATAAAACCATCCGAGTAAATAATCCAACATCAGTTTGGATCATATCCGAATTTTTATTTATTTATTTATTTATTTATTATTTCCCCTTTAACTATATAATTTTTCACCCTACTTGTTATTGTATACTCTAACTTTTATATGTTAATCATGTATCCTTTTGGACCACAACGGAAATAAGTGCTTGCATTGTATTGTCATTTATTTATTTATTTATTTATTATGTTGTTGTATCATTTGTATACAATGTCATTTTAATAATGAATAAATCAATACAAAAATACAGTTCAGGTTTTGAGTAAGAAAATGTGTAGAATAGAATTAAATAGAATAAAATATCTACAGGGTTCATTTGAGTCCTTCGCTGAATATCCTGAATGTTGGTTTAGTTTTAATAATAATAATAATAATAATAATAATAATAATAATAATAATTTAGATTATTAGTACTATTACTGTTGTTTTTGTATTATTATTATTATTATTATTATTACACACGCATTTCCGACTTATATAAAAATCAAGTTCAGTATCAAAAAAGTTCTTTATTCTTTATTATTTTAACACGAATGTAGATCTAAACTCTGCTGTCTTTAATCAGAACAATTCCCGACAGCACACTGAGTGTTTAAAACAACAGTCTGTTTTGTGCCAAATGCGATGCGACACAGTGTCCGAACTTTAAATGTATCCCAGTGTTGATGGTGCTGGTTTCATGTAGCATTTAATGACCCCGGTATCTATTTTGGCTGGCCTGATGATTACCCTGCCTGCAGGGAGTAAGTGTGGAAGGTCTGGATGGTTGACTTCAGGGTGGGAGATCTTTCTGGTAATTGAAAGCGCCGTGCTCGCACGCGATTCCCACCGGACCCGGTGCCGCGCGCCCTGCTGGACTACAGTCTGTAAATTGGCACCGTTTTAAAGCTGAGTCCCGGAAGAGAGATAGAAGGATAGACAGAAGGATAGCTGAAACACCCTGTGACGGCCTTCACTCACTTCTTTTAAGACGCGAAAGAATATCCAAGTTTGAATTAACTAGGGCAAAAAAAATCCTATGCGTAAAATATTCTTATTTATAGGACGTGATCTGGGAATTCAATTGCATTATTATTATTATTATTATTATTATTATTATTATTATTATTATTATTATAGCACGATACTTTAAGAATAGGGTTTAGAACTTGAAATGCAGATTTTTTACAATACTGTTGGAGAATATTTCTAAGTGCTGGATTTTTAAAAAATAAAATGTACCTTGTAGGTCGGTGGTGCTGTGTCCGTTCTGGTGCAGATATGACTGGTCCAGAGAGTGTGTCGGTAAGCTCGGCTGTAAAGGATTAGCACCGGGGTTACATGGAGACAGTGGCTGCTGTTTAATATAAGACGCTCCGTTATTAAGGGAAGCTGAGGGCGCGGGAGCCCATGCCGAGGTCGTGCTGGAGTAAACGGGATGCGGCTCCATGACTCCGCCGCCGGACAGCAAGGGCGAGGCTGAGTTGTCGTGATGGGGGTACTCGCTCCCTGTGGATCCCGTACAGTTCCCCATGTAGGAATGTCCACTGTTGGCTGAAAGATGAGACATGGAGTGTCCTGCCAAGCCCATTCCCTCCATGTTGCCTGCCAAATGTCCGTTCATCATCCCAATCCCGCTCTCTAAGGATAAACTATTTGGCGGGCAAGACAGGCCTCCGCTGCTGCCCTGGAAGTTGTAAGACTCGGGTAGGTGGTTGAACCCGAGGCCGTTCATCATGCTGTACATGGACGGCTTCAGCGCCTGGCATTTGCGCCGGAATCCGCGCGGTCTGCGCCGGAAAGAGCCTTCCTCGAACATGAACTCGCTCGCAGGGTCGATGGTCCAATAGTGGCCCTTCCCTGGCCGCCCGAGCCCCTTGGGCAGCTTAATGAAGCACTCGTTTAAGGACAAGTTATGGCGCACGGAGTTTTTCCAGCCTTGGTAAGAGCCACGAAAGAACGGGAAGCGGCTCTGGAGGAACTGGTAGATCTCACTGAGAGTAAGGCGCTTCGTCGGAGAGCTCTGGATGGCCATGACAATGAGCGCGATGTACGAGTACGGAGGCTTCTCAGGACGCCGGATGCCGGCGTTTGTCTTTTTGGCTTTGGTGGTGGAGGAGGCCGCGTCCATGGCCGCCGATTGAGCGTGCGCTTTGTCGGGCGCGGACATCGGGCTGCTTTGGGCAGGCGGCTGCACGGAAGGCTGCTGGACCTCGGCAGTCATCGGCTCTGTGCGTTCGGCACGCCTTTTCTTTTCTTATTTATTTATTGTTTTGGAAGAAAGGAAAATCCTCCACCTGTAACGAGAAACTTCGGAAACCAAAGATCAACCAGATTGTGTCATGACCCACAAAAAGCCGCAAGAAGAAGAAGGAGAAGAAAAAAAAATCCCGACGCTCCAAGAAAAGCACGCGCACCGCACCGTGGGCACTGTCGCGTTTAGTTCGGTAGCTTCACTTTCACTGTCCTGGAAAAGTCCTGTAACGGCACCGGCCACAATGGACACAGAAAAAGGGAGCTTCTTATTCAGCTTCGGTTCCGTCTGGTCTCGTTCGCGCTTTGCAGATCGCCCTTTACTTATCTGTGGCCATCTGTGCCTAGCCAAGCTCTTGACCATCATGAAGACGTCATGAGGCGCGTAAAGGACCGCCCAGTCTCCGCCCAGTTTCACCCCTACGCCACGGGGTGGGCTCTGACCATGCTCACATCTGGCATCTCTGCGTAAAGTTTTCTACTGTTCGAAAGCCGCTTGTCTATTTGCCTGTATAACAAGATAAAGAATGCACATATATACATGAATGAATGAATGAATGAATGAATAAATAAATAATTTGAATTTTACACTCATGAGTCAAATATAATTTATACACACACATATAAAGTTTTATTGCACTTAATCAATATCTATATCTAATCCATGTGCCATAATTTATACTTATTCATTGGATGCGTATTTGTTTCCATATCACTATAATAAAATATCTTTTGGATTATTATTATTATTATTATTATTATTATTATTATTATTATTATTATTATTATTATTATTGTCCTGTATTATCTCTTTAATTACATGAACGCAATATTTCTTGCTCATTATCAAAGCTTCTCATCACACAGAATTTTATCATATTTATTCCAACCCTGAGTTTAAAAAAAAAAAAGTAACAAGACATGAAATATGCATGCAATGTATATTAAAAAAAAAAAAGTAAAAACACTACCCGTCTTCACAGGAGCACGCGCTCGGATTTCTTTTTAAGACAGACAGGAACATGGGCAGGATGTTTATACTGTCAAATGTAAACATTTTCTCTGGCCTTCTTTAAATAAAAAATCAAGCAAAAAGCCCCACAAGAGCTGCTAATACCCATTCCGAGGCTTTGCGTCCGTTTTATGCGGCGCAAACTATTTGCGAATCTTTGTTTTAGCCGAAATGTAAAGTTGAAGCTCTGGACAAATCTCTCAGAAAGACAGAAGGACTTTGGAGAAAAGCTGGGACTCGGATCTGCACTTGCTTTGAGAAAGTTTGCAATATGAAGGTGGCTAATGGGTGAGTCAGTTTCACTTGTCGCCTGGATTTGGGCTGATAACAGAACTGAAAATGAGAATTAATTCAATGAATAATTCAGTTAATTCAAAATGTGATGTGGGTTATCTTTAGGAAGCGAAGTGATGCAGATAAGTGCAGAGAAATTGATTATAACTCATCAGTAAAATAAATAATAATAATAACAAAAATAATACAGGATACACACACACGTTTATTATAATTAGCTTTTCTGCTTTATAATTTCCTGTAATTCGGACTGGAACAAAAATTTGTGCATTAACTTTTCCTGGCTGTATTTAGGGTGTGCAGTCTGGGTTAAGCTCTAATCCTATTTTCGGTGAAAATCCACACAGCTGCAAAGCAAAAGCCTGGGTTGAATTTTAACCTTGCAAAAAGAAAAAAAAAATCCTGGAATTTCAGTTTCCTTCATAAGAGCTCAAGGTTCCTAAAGCCTTTGGTGCTTTCTATTTGAACATTTTAACATCTAATATCATGCATAATAAAATTCTCTCTCTTTATATAAATATAGACCCTATATTCTATTTCTATTGCAGATCAATCATTATAGACTTGTTATAGATGCACACCTTGTTTTTTTTTTTTTTTGTCCAGAATTAAATTCAGTAAACTCTTTGCTCCGTTTCACCATTTCACACTGTGCATGACGTAGTCTAGTGACCCGCGATTATGTAGGGTTAAATAAAAATATACAACCCCCTGTCGCCACCGACAAGCCATTAAGGCTGAAGCGAGCCTCAGGCACTCACTGTTGGGATCGAAACCCAAGGAACGGAGTGTATATTGATAGAACCGGACTCCACGTCCTCCGCGCAGGGCGCATATATCAGTGTGCGGACCACCCAGCATGTGTGTGTGTGTGTGTGTGTGTGTGAGAGAGAGAGAGAGAGAGAGAGAGAGAGATCACGCACCCGTACGTTCTCTTTCCCGCTGCATTTAATTAACGCTGATGACTTCATTCCAAGAGGAACCCTCGGTTTGTGCACTGTTCTGTGCGTGGCCTTTATTTTCACGCGCGCACACACGCACGCACACACACACACACACACACACACACCAGCAAATATCACACTATAATAGCGCGCGCTCTTCCAGGATAGATGACCTTAGTTACCGCAGGTGGTGTGTTCTTTGTTTCTGCTGTTTAGGACACGCTGAGGAACGCTGCCACTGTTCTGTTCTCATCCTCCTGATCTTCTCTGACATGCTTCTCATGTCCTAATATCCGCCTCTAATGTTTATCTGACACACACACACACACACACACACACACACACACACACACACACACACACACACACACACACACCTATAACGTCAACCAATTAATGAAGCTATTAATTCAACATTATTCCTGAATATAAATATTTCTTATCTATGCATTTTCCTCTGGAGACTTTTTATATTCTGCTCCACCCACTGCATATCAGATCAGAACTCGCTTGCTTGCTGCCCATCTGTTATGATTATCTCCATATGCATTATTAACATTGTAGTTATAGATTATACATATATAACCTATTAATATTATCATACACACACCTTTACGTACAGGGGATTATTGAGAAAGTTACAGAATGGATCATATAACAAGAAATGTGTTTATTTAATCCTTTTTTTTTTTTTTTTAGATCACGTTGTGATGCCGTGTGGATTCATCTAGGCTTACATGTTTGTGTTTATATATATGGGGCACAGAGAATCTACTATAAATAATAATAATAATAATAATAATAATAATAATAATAATAATAATAATAATAATAATAATAATAATAATAGAGTTTCTTTGCTTTGTATCTCGCTGTTCCTTTAACAACATCTTCAAGCACGCTTGGTGTTTTACACACACACACACACACACACACACACACACACACACACACACACACACACACACACACACACACAATATATCACGGGGGCAGAG